>JAXQKE010000094.1:0-53327 GCA_037042355.1 Candida sp. Y128-05E | reverse complement strand
GATGGTAAGGTAGTAACTGCTGGTGGAAGAGTCATTGCTTCTACTGCTATTGCCTCATCATTAAAAGCTTCTGTTGACCAAGCTTATGTTGGTGTAGACCATGTTTCTTTCGATAAGAAATACAATAGATCTGATATTGCTCATAAAGCATTCAGAGACTCAGAATCTGTTGCCAAAAAGGGTGTAACCTATGCTGATTCCGGTGTTTCAGTTGACAATGGTAATATCTTTGTTGAAAAAATCAAGGCTAAAGTGAAGTCTACCGCAAGAAAAGGTGCTGATTCCGATATCGGTGGTTTCGGTGGTTTATTTGACTTAAAACAAGCTGGATTTGATGGTCCAAACACCTTGTTAGTTGCTGCTACCGATGGTGTTGGTACCAAATTAAGAGTTGCCCAGATTATGAATATCCACGACACTGTCGGTATTGATTTAGTTGCCATGAATGTTAACGATTTAGTCGTTCAAGGTGCTGAGCCATTAATCTTCTTGGATTATTTTGCTACTGGTAAATTAGATCTTGAAGTTGCTGCCAAATTCGTCAGCGGTGTTGCCGATGGTTGTATCCAAGCAGGATGTGCATTAGTCGGTGGTGAAACCTCAGAAATGCCAGGTATGTACGACGAAGGTCATTATGATACCAATGGTACTGCTGTTGGTGCCGTCCATAAAGACAAAATCTTACCACAAATATCTAAAATGCAAGCTGGTAATGTTTTAATTGGTATTAAGTCCGATGGTATACATTCAAACGGTTTCTCTTTGGTACGTCGTATTATTGAAACTTCTGATTATGAATATCAATCTGTTGCTCCATGGACTTCAAGTGGTAAGACCATTGGTGAAGAAGTTTTGGTACCAACAAAGATTTATGTCAAACAATTGTTGAAATCGCTTAATGAAGACTTATTATTAGGTTTAGCTCATATCACCGGTGGTGGTTTAGTTGAAAATATCCCTCGTGCTTTACCAAAGAATTTACAAGCCAAAGTCGATATGAATACTTGGGAAGTTCCTGAAATTTTCAAATGGTTAGGTAAACAAGGTGGGGTACCATTTGACGATTTCTTGAAAACTTTCAATGCTGGTATTGGTATGGTTGCAATTGTTGAAGCTTCTAAAGTTGATCAAGTATTGAAAAACATGAAAGATGAAGGTGAAGAGGCCGTTGTCATTGGTGAATTAATTGACATCAAAGAAGGTGACAAGCAATGTGTTGTAGACAATGTCGAAGGATTATATTAAAGAAATGTTTAGAAAAAGTAAGTAATTGTTGATTTATAGATAAATTTATAAACTATGGAATTTGGTAGAGTAAATCGAGATGGCATCTCTTAGCTCCGTGTAATTTAGAAGCTTACAAAAATATGTCTACTGATTTGAATGATATTTCAGCATCAGGCAATCTTGAATCATTCAGTCAACTAGCCAACATTATTTGCATACAGAGGGCACCCTTTCGTAAAGATATTGCATCTAAACTCTCCTGGTACGGAGATAGCATAACACGGATTTAAGACAGTGTTAATCCGTTTTCCGTGTTTTGCATCAAGATGATGAAATTGCCTCAGGAATTGTTATTATATAAAAGCTGATATCCTAACTACAACCAAAAATGCCTGTATCTCCATTCACCGGATCATAATATTCAGCTCATCAACCAAAAGAGAACCTATGATCAATTTCCAATACTAAATTATCTGCAGGACTCATAATTCATTTTTACAACCACAGATCAGGTTACGTGGTAATATTGAAGAAGTGATCAATACAATGGTTATTGCCAATTGAATTAACAACCGTTCAAAGATAGGTACGAAACAGATAGATTCAACTTAAAGTTCGTCAAATTCAATTGATTTGTCATCTAGTTTGTCAACATTTCGTTTTACGATAGTACGTATCTGGGGTTACAACCATGATTCCCAATTATTCTGAAACAAAAAAAAAAGGCACACCAGAGTATGAATAGATAAAGAATACAGTCTTAACTATAGATAGAGTCACTGTTTCATATGGAATCTGTGCATTCTGATTAATATGTTGAAAAGTCTTTGTAAAAGTTTGATTACGTTTTTTGAAGTTGTTATTCAAACCCTGTTTAAACTAAATGTATTTGGTATTGCATTTCATTGAAATGTAATTCAAATGGACTTGCTAAACCAAGTAAAAGCCGATATATGCTTTTTCCGGACAGATCGAGTCACGTGAAATGATCCAACTTTCTGGTAAGTGAACTTAAATTGTTTAATTATCTACGTAAGGATCATTAACAAAGATTGCTTTGTAGAATATCGATTGATTTGATATTTATATCTAAATTAACTAGAGATTTCCACTAGTTTGTTAGTCACCACCAAAACTGTTGTAATCCAATTTTGAGTTTATTGCTGAAAAACCAGAGAAAAAAAGAAATTCGCCTCATCAAATTTATTTCATTAATAAGCAAAAGTTATCAATAAAATCACGATAACTCCTGCAAATATTGACGGTTGAATTATTTTTGGGTTTCGAGAATAAGTGTCATTGGTTGAGTTATCCAATTTTCATTAATTTATTTCTTGCATTTGTCGCAAAGCTAACCGGAATTTTTGCATGGGTTTATTAAGTTTAGGTACACCTTTGGATTGGAACGATTCAAAATGCCAGAATAATCACGTTAGAAAGAATGGTATTGAACAATTAAAGAATATTTTTAATCAACACTACAATCGTCAAAATGATTCATTCTTATGGGGTGATGAAATCGAATATATGTTGGTCAATATCGATGATGAACATCATAGCGCTACATTATCCATCGATAACGACCATATCTTAGACGATTTAAATGATGAAACTAAGAAATTATATAAATCAACCGAGAATAATATTTCGTTTCATCCCGAATATGGTAGATTTATGATTGAAGTAACTCCAGCTAGACCTTATAATGGGAATTTATTATCTGATTATATGTATGTTGAACAAAACATGGTCAAAAGAAGAGAAGTATCCGTGTCTGAGTTACCCAAAAATGTGTTACCATTAACATTAACTGCATTCCCAAGAATGGGTTGTGAGAATTTCACTACTCCACCATCCAAACCTAATGGACCTGCGTCACAATCTCTTTTCTTACCCGATGAGATTATCAATAGACACGCCAGATTTCCAACTTTAACCGCGAATATAAGAAAAAGAAAGGGCCATAAAGTTGCCATCAATCTTCCAATCTTCCCCGATGTTAACACTAAGATTGTAGATGATACCATTCCTAAAAGGGACTTGTTCCCTTCGGATATCGAACCTTTTGTTGGTGCTGCCTTACCTGGACATGTATATATGGATTCAATGGGTTTTGGTATGGGTAGTTCATGTGTCCAAGTTACTATGCAAGCAAAAGATATATCGGAAGCAAGATACTTATACGATACCTTAGCACCTGCTACCCCAGTTTTATTGGCGTTATCTGCAGCCGCCCCTATTTTCAGAGGTTATTTGGTCAATCAAGATATTAGATGGAATGTTGTATCTGGAGCAGTCGACGATCGTACTTTCGTTGAAAAAGGCGATAAACCATATCCTGGTTACAATCCATTTGGAACTTTGGATGTTGATCCAGAATCCTGCGAATATGTCGAGGATTGTCCAGTTAATGAATTTGGTGATTGCAAGAGTTTGAAAACTAAAGATGGTAAACCAATCCAAAAGATTCCTAAATCTAGGTACGATTCAATTGATAGTTACCTTGGAGGGAATGAATTTTACGATTCAAAATACAACGATATCTATTCTCCAGTCAACTCGGAAGTATACTCTGATTTAGTGAAAGATCAACACTTCGATCCTTTGTTAGCTCAACATTTTGCCCATCTTTTCATAAGAGATCCATTAGTTATATTTGCTGAACTCATTAATCAGGATAATAAAACTATGAATGATCATTTTGAAAATTTACAATCAACTAATTGGCAGACATTAAGATTTAAACCACCTGGTTTATACTCTGAAGGTGAAGACATTACCTCAACGCCTGGTTGGAGAGTCGAATTTAGACCAATGGACATTCAATTGTCCGATTTTGAAAATGCTGCTTATTCTAATTTCATTTCTTTATTATCCAAGGCTATAATCAAATTCAAACCAAACATGTACATTCCAATTTCTAGAATTGATGAAAATATGAAAATTGCCCATAGAATCAATTCAGCAATAGATGAAACTTACTGGTTTAGAAAATCTTGGGGATTATCTCCTGCAGATTTTTCCTCGTATGGTTTAGATTGGTTTGATACAGTTTTAGGGAAAAACAATGGTAACCATGCTAATGGAGCATCCAACGGTTATGCCAATGGTGTGGCGAGCGATGTTGAAGCACGGGAATACGAAAAATATTCATCTAATGACATTATAAATGGTAATCATGATTTCCCAGGGTTAATCAAATTGATCATAAGAACCATTGCTGAAGACCTTGTTGGTGATAAAGAAATCACTTCAGAATTAGCCGAATCCTTATTAAGAATGAAGTATTATTTACATTTGATATCTAATCGTGCTTCTGGCAAGACTCCAACAACTGCTCAATGGATACGACAAAAAGTAGTGAATAATCCATTATATAAACACGATTCAAAAGTTAGTAATGAGATCAATTATGATTTAATCCAAGATACAATTAAAATATCTGATTATAATAACGATACTCAAGAATTAACCAGTCTTTTTGGAAAAGAAATAGCATCATATTTAACTAGTTAAATAATTTGAAATTAATATAGTTGTCAACTGCAGAGGAAATAATCTGTGTTGATATGTCTTGGTCGTCTGTGATTTAGCCATTTAATTCTAAACTATTTTGGGTTGTATAGAGTACACTAATTAATTTACAGTAGGAGTAATATTGGTTACTTGCTAATTTAATATTATAGCTTCTTAAACATGGTCTACGTATTCAGCAATCTTTCCCAGTAAGCTATCATACTATGTACATGGTTCAACGCAACGCCAGACTTGTGTCTGAATAGGTTCAATTCATGACCCTCCTGGATCTCATTTTCTATAATTATCTTACAAAATGGGGATTACAAAGATGTTTAAAAGATAACTTGTATATTAATATAATAAGTAGTTGTGATAAAAAGCATACGTTTGTTGGTATCAGTTTATTCATGCAGATGAGTTTTGAATGCAATATAAAAGAATTATAAATACATTGATATTGAATCAAATCGAATCACAAATGCGATTCATTCATTGAAGTAAACTTATCCTTACCTCATAAATTTGATTGTTCTGATATCATTTAATTTTGAATTGAAAATTTGAGTGAAAAGATAAAATAGAGTATCTTGACTCGAGACCTTTTTATTTAGGTGATGCGATGGTTGCTTGAGATTGCATGAAATAAATCTTTGTTTGACTTCAACTAGTAACATTCTCGATATTAGATCTAGATAAAGCCGAGAAGAATTGATATGGCATATTGGGCGATTGGAACTGATTGGAATATATTGAATTGTCAGTGACAGGATAGCAAAAACTAAAAAATAAACCACAGGTTTATCTGGTTTTAGATTAGCGTATTTGTATTGAATTATTCTGCGATCGAATGAGACATCGATATGAAGTCGCAAATAAGATTAATTATAGGAATAATTAGTATTTTGATGTGGCGAAATGCATGGCCGAGGGGTTGATGGTTGTTAGTTGATGAATGATTTCCCATATGGCTTCTGGTTTCTGGGTTTGAAATTTAACTGAAAATTTGACGATGTTTAAAGTTGACACTTGACCTACCACTTTCGTATATGGATCAGGGTTTGCAAGGATGGAACTTAAATGACCTTTCGAACTAGCACACAGTGTTTAAAGCTAGGGTTTGGAGACCTTCCCTCAGCTGTTGGCCTCGGGGTGAAACTAGTCGATGCCTCCGCTTTGGGTCGGCTTAACCAATCAACTTATGATTTTTCCAACTTCCATCAAAACAATGTTTCACATACGCTAATGGCTCCGAAACCTTACCCCCACCGTTGGCTTCAGGACAGAAACTGGTCAACGGGAGCATAGCGACATCATGAACAATAATCGGCTGGGTGAATCCACCCAAACTATGTTGATTGAAATATTCATTATAATCGTCCCAATTTTCGTTAATCAAGTAGGCTTGATTCTGGAACAATTTGTTGAGGTACTTCAAGATTTCGTCAGACCAGATACCAGGCCCAGTCCAGTTCATGACATCGTCACTGGCAGATTTCCCGAGTACAGTTAACAATTGATTATTTTTGGCTCTGTCAATGGTAATTTCGGAGATCTTTGCAATCAATTCTAGTAAAATAGGATGTCCTGATTTCCCTTGTAAAGTCCACTGGACGAATTGCAAGCACCTGGCAAAGTTTTTCACCCAGGAAATCTTGGGTATATCTGCCTCCAAACCCACA
Source organism: Candida sp. Y128-05E (assembly GCA_037042355.1). Taxonomy (NCBI): domain Eukaryota; kingdom Fungi; phylum Ascomycota; class Pichiomycetes; order Serinales; family Debaryomycetaceae; genus Candida; species Candida sp. Y128-05E. The sequence continues at coordinate 46,902 of JAXQKE010000094.1, read as the reverse complement.
ATTAAACCAGGATTATTATTTTCCCCATATGCTGTCTTTTTCGATGAAATCCAAGTATCAATAGGTTTTAGATTAACCGTATCAATATCGGTATAAACCCCACCTTTTGCGAACACAATAAGGTACCTAAAGAAGTCCGCTTTCAACACAGGTTTTGGCATGAGATTGAATGCCGTGATCACTTCGGGAATATTAGCAAATTCAATTTCGACAAAGTTTTGCATGTCGGCGTCGGAAAAAAGGGTGTGGTTGTGGGTAGGATTATTGGTGATCCAAGATTGTATTCTGTTGGCGACTTTTTTAGGAAATTTGGCATCGGTCAATCTAACCTTCCAAGTTTGCCAGATTAGATTAGGGATGGGTAAGGAGGCATTGTAAGGGAACTCCTTAGCCAACTTCAACCGTAAGGTTGAAGTAGTTTTGTATGGGGGGAACTCTTTAGATTGAAAATTAAATCCACCATCGGTGGATTTCCAATCGGAATTCAATTGATTTAGCAATTTTTCCGAGATAGTAGTAGGATAGGGAATCGGAATCCAAGAACTTCTTGAAGGATCATAACTTAATGAATTGATAATAGGTCTAGCTTCTTGATCATTATGATAATTAACCAAGATCAAATGACAGGTGAGAACTATTATTGAAAGTATACAGAATAACCCACCTATTCTAAGTTTTTTAAACTTGGAACTATTCCTAGTGGTAGTACTATTCATAGGTAATAGTATATAGTTCTTAGAAGAAGTGTACATATCTCTCCTAGATAAATAGAAAAAGAATTAAAATCTGTTAACTATATATATAAAAAAAGCAAAACAAAAATTATCGTAAAAAATTCTCGCGTGGAAAGAAAGCACTGCCTTGCAAAGAAAACAGGAAGAAAGTAATGATTAAAATAGATTAACAAGATAACTTAACAATACCAAACTACTCTATACTATATACTACTAACTCTACTCTACATTTATTTCTATCTTCCCTTTCATCGTTTGATAAATGTGTCCTTTATCAATTTACCCGCTGGAGAAAAATGCCAACTCTTTTTTTTTCTTGGTTACTGTAGTATTCTGTTCCTGCTTAATTATTTTTACAACAATCGTCAAATCATCAAGAGTTAATTTACATTGTTATTGGTAGTTAAGTACAGGTGTGGTATTTATAGACAAGTAAATAAAGTGGGCTGTAGCCGTATACTCAGCCGTAGAATTTATATATAGTGACTGGAATTAAATAGGAGAATATGTATTGCTGTCTGCGGCTGAGATGAGGGAGGGGATGGAAGTGGAGGATCTACAAGTGGAGGATCTAGAGGGTGCGAGTGTAGAGGGTGTGAATGTATAGGTGGGTGAAGGTGGTATGACACTTGCTCATCATTCATGGTAAATCTTTTCAATGCATGATGATCTAATAGTTCAACTCTAACTAAATTGACAAGTTTGCCATTAAAATTTATGGGTTATAATTACCCATTTATATTTTGTGGGGATAGTAATTAGAGTTTATAATTATTTGTGAGTTTTATTCTGATAAACAGGTTAATAAAACTAATACTTTTGTTATAGCTTCTACTTCTTTATTATAAGCAGACATTTTTTTCAGATTTCATGTAGAAATACTATTGCTATGGGCACGTTCTTAGCAAGAAAATAAGGTAAAGTTTGCGGTTTTTCCTTTAGCTTTTGGTAGTGAACTTTTAAATGTTCTATAGAAGGTTTTTTTTCAGTCAGCCTTGTAGTTTGTATGTACACTCTCCTCATAGTAAAGTCTTGGCAAACCCCAATTTATTCAATAGGAGTTAATTAAATAATATTGGACATTTTATATTTTATATATATTATTTTCTCAACTTGATTTTGCTTTAGGGGTATCATTTGGGGTATCATTTCTTCTTACTAGGTGGATACTAGATATAATCTGTAGTTATTTACTTTTGTATCCATTTTAATTGTACAGAAGGAAGGTTAATAATCTCTGTTTTCGGTGGTTACATAGTTTTGGTTTAGTTTTGTGTTTCAATTATAATAGCTCTGTAAGTTTTTTTTTAATCGTCATGGGGTTGTTGGTTAATTTTTGTTTGTTTGTAGATTTTAAAATCATCTTCTCATTGCATGGCAATGTCATTTGCAGCCAACCCCCACAGCTGGTAGTAGTAGTTCTTATTTGGGGGAAAAAGAGGTAATATAATATAGTTTGGTGTTCCTCGCTAGACTATAAAACTATGGTTACACTAGTATATCTAATTTGGAAGCTTTAAATTTCTATTCTCAAAAGTATGTTTATCGAAAAGATACTATTAACATCGTCTGAGCAGCAGTGTAGTTAACAGCAATTCTCTGCTGATTAATAGTATGTTTAGGTTCAAAAAGGCATGGGCAACTCTTTTTTACTTTAGCTAACTTGTGCCAATAACCATGTGTAGGAGAGAGAGAACACAGATTAAAAGTTTGATGTCTTACACATCTGAAATACGAAAAACCTTCCAAACTGGTTATAGTTCACACTAAGTTTCAAAAATTGAGAGTCAATACAAGTCACCTTCAATTGTGTTAATAGTTAATGTTCACTATGGTCGGGTTTTTATCCATTTCATTTCGTAAAATTGATTAAATTTAATTCTTTTTTTAGCAATATAAATTCAATCGAGTATATAGGTCTATACGAACCATTACTAAGCTATATACTTCAAATGCCGTCGTAGTATTCTTTTTTATATTTACATTTTAAGAAATCAAGCAGCACAAATAGATTGCGCGCAATATCAGTTTTAGTGGAATCAGTCAACCTGTTCATTATGATTGACTCAGTCAAACTACATCTGTTGGTGTTGCTCAATCTATCAGATCAGATAACCAGGAACCAGACTGAACACCAAATTGGAATATTGTTGGGAAATACCCGTGAAGATGACATAGTTGTACAAACATCATTTGAAATTGTTATCAAGAATGGTAGTATTGATGAAGAGTTCTTGTTTACAAGGTATGGTCAATTCAAAACAGTGTTACCAAATTATAAAATTGTTGGGTTTTATCAAGTGACTTCATCGCCCAATGAGTTTACTAATTCGATTCAAGTTCAATTGGTGAATTTCTTCAATACCTACAATATCGAATACGATGAATTGATGGTCATATTTAATAAAGATTTAATATCAAGTGCATCTGTAAATGCTTTCAGTTCGTATTCCAATCAACCGATTAAATCAATCTTTCTTTCGAATGAAAGCGAACGTATTTCAACAATTACGACTTTGAATCATGCTAAGTATACCGACGAGGCTACGAAACAGGATGTTTCTGTAAGCCAACACCAAGATAATTTATTCCAAGCGATAAATCAATTAGATGATAGAATGAAAGCTATACTAAATTGGATAAGATCCGATAATTCATTAGATTTAAAGCAAAATATTGCCATCAAAAACCAAATCACATTCCTTGCCTCAAAATTAAAACCATTCAAAGACGAATCAACCAGTAATTTCCAACAACTACAAGCAAGTCAGTTATCATTGTTAACTGAACAATTAGCTAGTCTAGAAAATTTGAAAGCAGAAATTAAAAGTAATATTCTCCGTTATACAGTTACTAATTTTCAAAATGTTGCAAACTATGCTAATAACTCTACTTCAAGTGGATTTATATTGCCAAGTGGCCTGCCATTGTAATAAAGAAAAATAAAGGATGTGTTAATGGTATTGATTATTCATTGATTTTCTCATTTTTCCAGTTCCCCTCGAACAAATGGTACACATAAACCATTTCGTGGTTAATTCCACCATTATCCCAGGATTCTATCCCCGGACTGAAACAAAGTTTTGGTAAAACAACAACATCATCTATCACTATTGGCTGGTTCATCCTGGTGAACGTTTTATAATCAATATAATTATTCTCCATAGTGGCTTCATCTACATTAAATAGGTTATTGAAATAAGCAAATATAGTATCGGTCCAGATTCCAGGACCTGTCCAGTTCATAACATCTGAATTAACATGACCGTCTAATATTTCATCCATTTGGTTATTTTTTGATCTTTGTAAAGTGACTTCGATGATATTTATGATAATTTCTCGTAGAATTGGATGACCAGCTTTACCTTGAAACGTCCACTGGGTGAATTGTAATCGTCTTGCATAATGTTCTTCCCAACCTTCATAATCGGGATCGGCTTCAACGCCAATAACTAGACCAGGTTGGTTCTTTGTACGGTAAATTTTAGAAAATGAACTGATCCAAGTGTCTATTCCTCTCAAATTAACAATATCTAAATCAGCATATGTCCCGCCTTTCGCATATAGTACAAGATATCTAAAGAAATCAATTTTCAAGATTGGCTTTTTCATTAAATTAAATGCTTCAATGACTTGAGGAACTGACTTGAATTCTGTTTCCACAAACTTTCTCACATCATCATCGGGTATAATTTGATGGTCATAGTCTTGATTTAGACGATGCCAAATCCGTTTCAACTCCTTATATTTGTCTGGGAACTCGGGTGAATTCGTGCCTACTTTCCAAGTTTGCCAGATAACTTTTGGAATGGGTTTGTCTTTTTGATATGGAAAAGCATTCAGCAATTGTTGCCTTAATTCAGTTGTGGGATATTCTCTATTGAATCGTGATGATTGGAAATTAAAACCTCCAGGCTTAATTCTCCAATTTGTATTCATTAATGCGTCAAATCGATCGTTTAATCCAGAGTATTCGATTTCAGAAGTAGAATATATCACAAATAATCCTATTATAATCAACCCCAACAAAGTTATCGACTTCTTTCGTAATATGAGTTTGCCATAATCCAACCACCGATATGACATCACGTCAACTTTGGCAAATATTGTCCACTTTTCTTCGATTTAAATGTAAATACAGAACACTTCGTCTTTTATATAAAGAAATAGTTGTGCAAAGCAGACATTAACTAGATATCACTGGTATAACCTCTTAATACGTAAGTGTTATTCACAATGCCTATAAGCTTTTGATTTTCTTGTTTACGAGCCTGTACTCAACTTTTGTGTCACATTCAAAACAATACACGAGTTTGACGAGAACCTTTGAATCTCCAACGTAAGCATGGTACAATATTCTACACGATACCGGGTAGTCCAAAACATGTTTCAAGATTCGTCATATATATATATATTTTTTATAAAATATTTTCCATCAGATGCTGCAAGATTTTTCATACAACATGAAGTCTGCTTCTGTGGAAGAAATTTAACAATAAGCGTGTAATTGCCGAGACAGATTAGGCTTTAAGAAATACCGGTTCATTAGTGGGCCGTGGGGAGGATATCGTTGACTTATATTGACCTGAACAATCACCAATTCGGTATTAGAACGAGTAAACTACAAATCGAATAGAAGTATCTAACTTGTTTATAAAATATAATTTCGAGTGAGGGTTTATTTAATAACACTTAACAACAGCTACTATATTCGTCTGGTTAAATCTCATTTGTAAACTATTCTAGTATCTATCTGACTACATCTTTTCATTGTTTTAGGTGGTGTTTTTTTTATATAACAACTAAAAAAACTAACACAAATAATTCATGAATCAAGTTTTCCATTTTTCCAGTTGCCGCCAAATAAATGTTGAACGTACGCTAAAGGGTCTTCAAGCCCACCAGCTCCCATTCTTCCCATTCCGGCGCAGAAACTTGTGATTGGTAAAATGGCAACATCATGAATTACAACTGGTTTAGTCAATTTGGTAAACCCTTTCCAATCAAGGTATTGGTGATAGTTATCCCAAGATGAGTCAGCAAAATACTCTGGCGATTGGAATAATTCGTTCAAATAGAGAAATATCTCATCGGTCCAAATTCCGGGACCGGTCCAGTTCATAATATCGTCACCAGCATCTTTACCGACAACTTGATGTAATAAATCATTACGGCTTCGGTCAAGGGTAATGTGAATAATATGAGTGATTAAAGACCTCAAAGCTGGGTGACCAATCTTACCCTGTAATGTCCATTGAACGAATTGAATTCTTCGGGCATAATATTTTCGCCAATCATCCATTTCGGGATCGGCTTCTATACCAACAATCAAACCGGGGTTATTGGTTCCATTGTGAACAACTGAATGGGAGCTCATCCATGTGCCTACAGGCTGTAAATTGACGGTGTCAATATCGGTGTAAATGCCTCCTTTGGCAAACACAATTAAATACCTAAAGAAATCCGCTCTCAACACTGGCTTGGGCATTATCTGGAAAGCTTTCAACACGGACGGGATTGATGAAAATTCATGTTTGATAAATTCAATCATTTCGTCATCCGAAAATAATCGATAACTATAGTCGGCGTTCTTGTCAATCCAACTTTGGATATGTGGCTTGTTTTCTTGTGGGAAACTTTCATTTTGTAAACCAACTTTCCATGTTTGCCATATGGCCTTAGTTATAGGAGCACTGGAATTATAAGGAAATGCCTCTTGTAATTGTGCTTCTATCTTTGATAGTTTCTTATTGTTATTGGGTATATCTGGTTGAAAATTAAACCCTTGGGTAACATTACCATCCAAAATAGTTAATAATTGATTGGCAGTCTCCTTTGCACTAGGAGGGGGAATCTCATCAATTTCACTAGACAAGGAAGCTTTTGATAAAAATGTTGTTACAAGTATAAATGAGACAATCAAACAACTTCCAATTATTGCTTTGGACCGTTTCAAATTGGAGAGATTATAGTTTTCCGGTAATGGTGAATATTTATGCAACATAACGAATGAAAATTGGAATTTTTATCAATGTTAATTATGAGTTCAAGTTTCAAAAGCACACAAAGATTCAGCTGTATAATCTTAATCAAGGGTCTTAATGGTAAGCTTTTAATGAATAGATAAATCACTAAAGTTGCCGAAGTACCTGCAATTAGTACTTATTTAGAAGGTTGCTTTCTAACAGAAAATCCTCTAGTATATCGAAGCTATCAACTAAAGAATTTAAAAATTTTATTCAACAAGTTCTGTATCAAGAAATAATAAACAAAATATCTAAATATAATTTTATCAAAGCGTTCAAAAAATAAATACAAAAAGATTACACGGTTTAGCCAATGAGATTAGTAATATTGATAACGACTAAACTACAGCGAACCATTTAGAGTCGTAAATATGCAATGGAAGAAACAATACCAGATCATCACTTCCCACCCTGCGAATGCCATAAACGTGGTAAATAGAGAATAACGTAAAAAACCTTCATCGAAACTACCTATGAGCGATGACTAGAATAATGCATCGTAATTATGTGATATTACCCTTGTTTATACGTGGCTCAAATGGTTTTTTTTTAGTTATTTTTTTTTTTATTGGTTTTGGGACCAAATCATATTTTCGTGGCATATAAAATGCATAAATAATATTTCCAAATAATAATTTTTAGATTGTTGTGCATGCATAGCGAACTTCTAAAATTCAAGATAGTGTTTGTTACAATGGATAGATAATGCAGAAAGTTCAATAATGAGTAGTAGGGAATAAGTCATAGGTCGTGAGTAGATTAGATTGCCTATCTTTTGATTCTGATATGGAGAAAACCGTTCACTTAGTCTCATCAGATCTCTATTAATACACATTCGTATTGCTAGACTGTGGCTCTTATCGATTTTAAAGATCACACTTGTAGAGGTAATCTAGGATAGTAGGTAGCCGTACTATTAGTATCGTGACAACTAGAGGTTGCCATTGGTCAGTATAAATAACAAAAAAATAATTTGACTATCGAGAACGTGGTGTGGAAAAGCAATTTTATTTCTATCTACATCAAGTTCAGTGCTATGATATCAACAAAAGATAACGAAAATAAATATATATAAACAGGTGGACTATCTAATCTTTGTAGTAGCTCTATTGTGTAATTCCACTAATATGTCATTTTCTGCTTCTTCTTCCTTCTTTCATCGGCAAGGCTACTTGATCCAGAGACTGCAGTAAATTTTTACTGTACAGTTCGCGTCGAGACTCGCCTATTTTGTGTAACTTTTGTACTGGATGTGGTATTTTATTTGCCACTAGTTTATTCAATTTATATCGCTCGCCTGTAGGCTGTTTTGTCGAATCGGTTAATTTTGTCTAAGGTGTGATAGGCTAGGCTCCTATTTGTGTACAATGCCCTCTTCGCTCTAGATTTCATTATCATCATTTTATGAAAATTTACACATTTTTTAACTTTATATGTGTTTACAACTTCACATATAAATATAAATTAAGCTAAGAGTGTATTTACCGGCACCCAGTGCCTATTCTTGACACAATTAGATTTACGAACTTGATTCTTGTGTTTAATTCTGTAGCTAAATTGTTGTTTAGAGTTAGAGTATTGGGCGCCTCCGAATGCTTAATCTTGAAACTAATAGTGTTTAAACCAATATTGTGCTAACATTTGACTATCCTGGAATATAAATAAGGCGTTCTACATTTACGAGCTATTTTTAAATCAGACCATATGGAACTATCAGACATTAAATTTAAAAATAAAATCAGACAAGGAACTTACGAATAGTCATGTTAAAGTGGTGGTTAGTACGATCTACATATGTTTTAGATAATATTCAAAATAAAGTTATACTACATAAGGAATATCGTAAATTAAAAATTTCTGTAATATTATTATTAGACAATACGACAAATATTCAAAATAAATAGTTAAATTATTAATGGTATAAATAATATATTTTTTCTCGGTCTTTAGATATAAGCTATAAATAAACGAAGATAGTATATTTTAAGATGTTTGACCCATTCCCCGATTTGAAGATTGTGTCGGTTGCCTGAGAAACAGTCAATTGAATCTGGCACTTTTTACAAATTATTCCTTTATATCTTAATTTATTTTAAACTAGAATGTATAATTCTCAAGAAAGGATGAAACTATTAATACCTCTTCTTGATAAAATCTTGTAAATTACAAATCGTTTAAACGCCTCAATACTTTATCATCCTTCGTTCCCGAAGAAGTCATAAATTGTCTTAAACTGTGACCAACTTTTCTGTTTCCGCAAACTCTAAATATTCATCATTTATTTATTTATTACTATTGATCTTTTCACCCACAAAGTAATTTTGCTTTCCTTCAACACAGTAATTGCTCACCTTAGTGAATATCTTAGTTCATTTGATATTCAAGGTTGTTTCTTCAGGTGGAGAGATGTCATGGTTCTTTAGTTATCAAAGAAACTGTAAACCTGAAAAAGCTTTGAAGTAGGTATATAGTGAACTAATCACCATTTAATTACAATCAACTGACGGAACCGAATATGCAAATACAATGGAGTAAAGGCTTAAGCGAGGCTTGTACTTATGATTGACAGCTTCCTCTGGTGTTCGCTGCAGCATGGTGAACAGGTGAAAGTGATACACTTGAAGTACAAGATCCACGATAGGCCCCTCTTCAACATTACTACTTTTGCAAAATGCTTAGCTATCGGCAACTGAAGCAATCAATTTTTACACAAACATATAATTATGGTATTTTGCAGCCAAAGCGAGCAACCAGAAAATGCCGGGATGGTGATGTCAAAAGCAAGATGTAAAATAAAGTGGCAAATGTACCAAGTCAGATACGCTGGAGAATCTTCGAGTTACCTAATCCGTTTCCTAATCATTTTACTATGCCAATATTAAACCAGCGCCCTTTTGATCTAACGGGGAGATAATCTAGCAAAACTGTTTGATGACCAAATCAAAAGAGAAGCAAATTTGAAACAACTAATTATTTTAAAACTACTGGAAGTACATCTAGATGACAAAATATTGATTATTATATCAAGGCCGGACCATTTACAGACCAGTGCAATCAAGCAAATGAACAAAGGAAATGAGACATAATACGAGGTCAACCAATGAAGGTATACACAACATCTATCTACGCTGGTCGCTAGACCCTTTTCAACCTCCAATTATTAAACTTTGATATTACCTTGCAAAATAAATATGGGGTAAAGTTTTAGCTACCCAGCGGATATTTGGAATAAATGATCAATTTCTTTAACCATCCATTAATTTATCTGCTAAACCACCACTACACCGTGTAATACTTTAAATATATATATATAAACTTGCGGCGCATCCTGGCGATGACCAAGGCTTAAGAGAGTGAATGAAAAGTAAACAAACTGATTAAAGTAAACATTTCAAACTAAATTATGAATAGATGCAACCAGATTAATTAGATTCCTGGCTTCAGGCTCAACTAGTGAATACTCTAACCTAAATTGGTATTCCTAGTAAAGGATTTCAACCAGCGGAGAAGTGTTGCGAAATTAGAAAATAAACCCCACCTTTTTAAAGCCTGGAAATAGAGATGAGCAGTGGTAGAGATGGGATGTGTATTGTGGTGGTAGTATAAGAAGAACCCACTGTGTGTGTCTTCTACTCTATAATCAATTGTAATCTATTAAGTAAGTATTCTATATGTTTCCAGTAAATTTGAAGATCCTTTCCTTTATCTTTATTGTAAAATGTCACAAAAACACGACTTTTTTCAACTTTTGACAGTTTTAAAAACTGACCAGGATTTTTGTCAAGAGTGGACAAAACCAGGTATAAAACTTTAATCTTTCTACCTATAAGTTAAAATATTTGATTAAAAATGGGTTTACTAGATAATGTTAAAGCTTTCGTTCACTCAATTACCACTGATGACCATTATGCTTCATATGGGTCTAATTACAACACTGGCGCTAATAGCAATCCTGGAAATATAATTGGCAGCCATAACGGTTCCTCTTCTAGATTGAATGAATTACAACACAATGGTTCTCAACACTCATTTGAAAGATCCACTACTCCTGTAGGTTACCGTCCTGGTTTAAGATCTTCTTCAAACATGAATCTGTCGACGGATTTACCTATGCAAAACTTTAATGCTCAAGGTTTACCTCCTCTCCCAACTATAGATAGTTTATGGGACAGAATTGAGAAATGGATGGATGAAGAGTATCCCGAATTAGAAGATAATTTAAATGATGGTGTCACCACTGCCGATTTAAATGAATTTGAAAATGATTTGGGTGTAGGTAAATTACCTACTGAATTTAGACAATTCTACAAAAGACACGATGGTCAGTTGAGAGGTGGCAGACCAACCGGTGTAGTTATGGGTTTGGCCTTGATGGATTTGGAAGGGATTTTCGAAGAACATACTGTTTGGACTAAAGCGGCTCAAAGATTAGAGAAACAAGGTGCTATCCCTAGAGAGGGTTCCTCCAAAGCTGGTAACAACTTTATGGCCAATCAAAGATCAATTCCACCCAATTCCATCCAACCTTACTATTACTACCGTGGTTGGGTTCCTATAATGAAGGACCATATTGGTAATCAAATTGCTATTGATTTGACTCCCGGTTCTAATGGTCAATGGGGACAAGTTATTATCTTTGGTCGTGATTTCGATACTAAGTTGGTCATTGCTTCGTCTTTCCAAGAATTTATTTGGATCTTTGTCAACGATTTAGAGGCCGGTAATTACCAAATTGACTCGCAACAGTTTAACGAAGACTTGGGTTACTTGGATGCTTCTAGAGATGACGATTATATGATTGGTGATGAAGATGAAGACCAAGGGGAATTGAATTTCTATGATAGAGACAATAAAGAGTTTGGTGGATCAATTAAAGGAAGATTATCTTATATTGAAATTTTGAAGAAACGAAGTTTGAAAAAGTATGGGTTAACTGAAAATTACCAAACTACTTTCACTCCACCAAAGATTTCCATCAAGAAAGACGTTTCTTCTCCTTCGTTGATTATCAATGATGATTCAACTAATATTTTAAGTGATGTTGCTTTGCCAAAGGAAACCTTGATTGATAATAAGAAGAAAGAGGATGTTAAGACTGCTGATATACTAACGGAAGATTTAGTTGGCAAGGTCGATAAGGTGGATCTCAACGTCAGCGAAGCTATCAAATCTGACTCTGCAAAAGCTGAACCAAAAGAAGCTAAAGTACCAAAGGAAACCAAAGAACCTGTTGAAACCAAAGAACCTGTTGAAGCTAAGGAAACCAAAGAGTCAAAAAAACCAAAAGAAACTAAGGAACCAGTTGAAGCTAAAGAAACGAAAGAAACCAAAGAAGATGATTCTTTGGTTGATTCTGATTTGAAAGATGTTGCTTTGTAAACTACTATATAACTATTATACCTTCTTCATTCTGCATTTCTAGAGCTCGTTTATATTTTTCATGATTACGAAATAAATTTGATTTTTATAGTGTAGAAAAAAGGCTGCAACAACGCGAATCTTCAAACCACCAAATAAACTGTATGCATTAGATGAATTCTTCAGGATACTGGGACCAATCTAGTATCAACCATAGTTATGACCAGCAAAACGCAGATAGTCGTATCAATACACGTTCTTTTGAACCCGAAGTGAGAATTCAAAATGCTATACCCCATGATGAAATATTAGCTTCAATCAATTCATCAACAGTTGGCAATGATGCTATCCACTTTGTGGATTATGATGACGAGAGTTATGAACACCCAGTGACTACTGGGATAGCTAGCGATGATAATGAAGACTTGCCTTCGAGTCAAAATGGTAATGTCACCAATGGCATGGAACAGAACCCAGAGGTTATACAACAGGTATACTACCTGAAAGGTATAGAAGAACTAGAATCGCTACAACTATTAGATTTATCTCCACTAGCTAATTGGAAATTATCTTCGTTTAAACCGGGGTTTGGTTTGCAGCAGCTAAGAGAGGATTCTCCCGATGGATACTGGCAATCCGACGGATCCAATGGATCCAATACCAATAATTCTAACTCTACTCCAACTAGTCAATTATCTAATCCACATTCTATTACTATACAATTTTCCAAGAAGGTGTCATTAGAACGAATATCGATCTTCACCAATTTCCAACTAGATGAGAGTTACACTCCTTCTAAAATTAAGATTATGGCAGGCAGTTCTGACGGATGGGATTTAAGTGAAGTGTGCACGGTAAATTTCACTAAACCCATGGGGTGGTCCCATATTATATTCAATGGAATTAGAGGTGATGGTGTCTTGAAATGTTTCATGGTCAAAATTGTCATTTTAGCGAATCATCAAGATGGTAAGGATTCACATATTAGAGCTATACGTTGTTTTGGTAAGAAAAATACCCAAACTGATAAAATTAATCATATTGCCAATGTTCCCTTCCAGCCAGATTTCCTCCAAGATTTAAGTTTGAATAGTGGGTTAAGCAATTTGTCGGGGTTTTCCCTAAATAACAGAAGGGTTACTGGTATCAGTGAACGGTTTGATGATACGTTTATTGGCAAACAAAAAGTTCCCCCAATCAATCATATCGATCCTAGTTTGGATCATGCGGATAAAGAAGTTAGTAAAGTGGTGAATAACGTCGAAGATGTTATAGGGTTTAATACCGGGTTTCAGAGTTTGGAGTTGAAGAGTACTAGTAGTATAAGGTAAGCTTAAGTATATATATATATGTATATATTTATAAAGTAGTAAATAATGTCGAAAGTTATTGGGTACAATACCGGGTTTTAGAGCTTAGAGTCGAAGAGTAGTATTCGGTAAACTGGCGTAGGTATATATTGCTGCTCGAGCTATTATATTCTATTCTCCAAAAAGTTATATATTTATAAAGGATTGCAGGGTTAATCTTTAGTCATGTAATAGGTAATACTAATCATATATAGTGTATGTGAATACATAAAGGGTTAAACTTCACTTTCTTAAGCCAAGGCAATGTTGCATCCATCTTGTAAACTGATAGTCAAATGAGATAATAATTTACATGGATGTTCATTAAATGATTCAATATCACTGAACATTTGTACCAATCTTGTTGTGACATAAGAAGCTTCAGTCAATGCAAATTGTTGACCCAAACAGATTCTGGGACCACCGTTGAAAGGTAAATAAGACCAGCCTAATCTACTAGTGGCTGGCTCAAACCATCTTTCTGGTCTGAATTCCTCTGCATCTTCACCGTAGGTTGGTTTATATCTATGGGCAGCATACACAGTATAAAGCACAGCTTGACCTTTTCTGACCAAAATTGGCGATTGTTCATTTTGACCCCCACCTCGTGGTAATGTGGTATTTTTTGTTGCTGTCCTAAAATTAATTGGAACAGAAGGATACAATCTCAAAGTTTCATTAATAACCGCTTTCAAATATTCACATTTTTTCAAGGACTCAAAAGTAATGTCATCAACTCTCGAATCTTGGCCTCTACCAAAATTTTGATCAATTTCTAGTTTCAATTTGTCCCAAACATTTGGATTTCTCGAAAGTTCATAGAAAATGAACGATAACAAGCCCGCCGTGGTGTCTCTCCCAGCAATCATGATATTCAAAGCTTGGTCTCTAATAACATCGGGATCTCTAGTTTGTTTGACCAATTCGTATAAAAAGATATATCCGCCAGCAGAATGTTTCTCTAATTCGTCATCAGACATGTTCAAAGCACGGTTAACATAGTAATTGGCAAAACGTTGAACTATTTTATTGTTTTTCTTAAACTCTTGACCATTCAATAACCAATAAAAGTCCTGTAACACAGTTCTATCAGAAGTATAAACTTGGGAATAATTGAATGCGTCTGCAAAATCTTGTTTACCAGCAACATCGTCGACAGAAGGTGGGTACCCAATGGAAGCGTCTTGTAAACTATCGACTGATACTCCAAACAAGAATTCGGTTGCAGAATCAACTGTAAACCGATAAAATAAATCCTGGATATCAAAAACATTACCGTTTGCCTTTCTAACATGTTTAGCTAAAGTTTGGACATGAGGTTCCAATAATTGGACATGTCCAACTTGTTCACGAGCAAATTGCGGTCTCAACATTGTTCTTGAATGTTTCCAACCTTCACCATCCAAAGTGAAAATACCATCACCTAATAAAGGGGCAAGTTGATTGTGTCTCAAACCTAGAGAGAAATCATTGAATTGGGTGGCTAACACCGCCTTAATATTTTCTGGATCAGTAGTAATAAGCACTTGTTTGGTAGACAATTTGGTTTCAAATGTTTGGCATTGGTTTGTTTGAAACCCTTCGGTCCAAGCATCCATAATTACTCCTTTCCATTTCAAGGTGAATAACCAATAAGCCTCGTAAAGGCCTAGGGTATAACCGTTGGCAGAAACAGTAGGTTTACTAGCTCCTAATTTATATCTTAAATGAATAACATGAATATAATCAATAATAGTATATGCGAACAAACCAATTATAGCGTAGGCAATCCAAATAGTTTTATTTTGCTGACTTGTTTCTATCAATGTTTCAAAGTCAATCATTGTTACAGTTTTTAGTTCTAGAAATGGTCAACCTTATAAATAGTTCATACCTAGACTATCTGATGGCGAAAGAGCAACCTGACCTACCTACTCCAGACCAAAACTAATGAGTATATTCACATGTGAAAAAGATCCTGGCTGGGCTCTTAATGGTGGTAGAAAATACAATGGTGAGATCTAGCATGAGATTTTCTGTTCGTAAAGAGTAACTTCTCTTAACAATACCGATCTTCTTCTATTATTATCTAACTATAAAATAATCCAACTTGAAAATGATTATAGCTTCATAAGACTCATCAATTGTAGTTGTAGTGTCTTGTTGGAAAGTAAATAGATGAAAGATTATTTCAAATAACTGAAAGTGGAGTAATTGAATTGATATATTATTCTCCTGTAGTGACGCAATTTCACATACGGCATGGTAACTCCGTAACTCTGGACCACTAGTGCATACTCCGTATATAAGTTAGTACAACGCAAACGGTGTTAGCACGGAGATTTCCCAAAAGAGGATATGCTTAGATAATCTCTTAAGTTAAATGTGGAAACTCTCTCGATTATCTCCGTTTAAATACGAATCACGATCTCAAATGCCGACATGATAATATCATCAATATCTAGAACTTCACATGTAATTCCTTCTGGATAAGGTCTGTTTCATTTTCGCTTCAATTTTTGTAATTTCCATTATCACCATAAATCTATTGGCTTGTAACTACGCTGGTATGTCCACTCTGTGTATTACCTGTATAAAAGTTATTGATTCTAGATATTGATTTTCAGAGAAACTTCTCTACAGTTGGACAATATTAGCAAAAAATAAATATGACTAAAGTGGCTGCAAAAAGAATCCAATTGTGGTTGCAAGAAGAAAAAGCTCAAGCATTCAGTTTGCAAAAGAATATGATATAATATGTCATATACAATAGAAATTAATGGATTCACTCGAAGTGAAAGTATAAGATATAAACTAATAATAATAGATGCTATTATTGCCCTACTTTCTAATTTGGCACACTTGAGAAATCAGTCATCACATTTTAAATAGATTTAGTAAACACTTACTACTAATGAACGATATAAGAATAAAGTTACCAGAACCAGTTCCCTTATCATTACATTTATATGAAGATGGTATAACCACTTTGGAACAATGGAATTTGGTGAAGAATGCAGAAACTTTAGGTTTCTACGTTGAAGATGTGGATAAGTTGCTTAGGAAAACTTGCTTGAATTTCCATCCTGACAACTTGAAAAATGTCGAATACTCCCATCTTTCAATGTATCAGATCGTCACGAGGTTGATGATTTGCGTCAGACCAACTTTGCAAACTATTACCATGTTTTGCAGATTGTTCAATGATCATAAAAACTCAGATGTAGTCTTTGATTTAAATTGTGAAAAGAAGTCCATTCTCTATGATCTATTATCTACCATAGATTGGCTAATGGTAATCTACTTCCCCAAACATCCATTATGGGAGGAACCAGTCATTTTGCAAAATGATGAATTGAAGGAGGTACTCCTGAAGTATCAATATCCATTTCGAATTTAAATCCTGATTTAACCCTTGAAACTGATTTCAATCGTTTACTAAACCACGAATAATATTGGGATATATATTTCTAAAATGTATGATTTTGTGGGGCAAGTATATATATATAAATCTAGTTTTATAAATAATTTTAATTAAGTCCTAAAAATAGTTGATTAATAGAAAATAATGATAAACCCGCCCTTCGGACGGGATATCTTCCTCTATGCATCAATTTTCAACGAGAAATCAATAATCCCTGTCCCCTGGTGGATGGAACTTGTCGAATAAATATCAATATCATTCGACAAGTAACTTGACAAATTCTGTAAAGTCAAACCCCCAGAACATTCCAAGAGGAATGACTTCGACTGTCCCTGGTAATGTTTACGTAAATTACGGGCCACTTCTTGTAACCCCTCACCCGAGAAATTGTCCAACATGATAACATCGGCACCTGCATCAATGGCTTCAATGGCATCTTTTTCGGTGCTGACTTCTACTTCAACTTTCACAGCAAACCCACAAACTTGTCTAGCAGATTGCACAGCTTTAGTGATACTACCAGTGGATGTAATATGATTATCTTTCAACATAACCATCGAACTTAAATCGTATCTATGGGTATCTACACCCCCAACCAACATTGAATACTTCTCAATCATTCTTAAACCAGGAGTAGTTTTTCTCGTACCAGCGATTAAACCAGTATATCCTGATTTATCTGCCAACTGTTTAGTTTTATAAGATTGCGTAGCAATACCTGATGATCTAGCTAACAAATTCAAAGCCGTTCTCTCCGCTAAAAGAATATTATTAGCTTGACCTTTAACAGTAGCGACAACAATTTTACCCTTATTCTCAGCCAAAACCTGTTCAGAAATATAATCACCTTCTTTATACTTCCATTCCACTTCTAAATCACACTGCTTGAACACCTCAGCAGCAAAAGGAACACCTGAAATCAAACCTTCTTGTTTCATATACAAAGATCCAGTTTCTTGTTTGTTACCGACAACAAATGCACCAAAATCAAAACTAGGAACATCTTCAGATAACCATTCTGTGATCTGGGTCTTCCATTTACCACTAGTAGGTAATAAATTAGCGTATGCTGACATCTCTAAAACTGGTGATATCTTCTATTACTACTGGTGGTGGAAATTCTACTCCAGGCTAAAAAGCGCGAGTTGGATTGGTAGGACAAGAATCATGAAATGGCCAATGGCAGTAATTTACAGAGAAAAGACATTGGAATAAAGAGAAGACAAGTACAATCTCTGTTTAACTTACCATCAGATAAAAAACCAGTTATTTGCTCAGTATGTTCCATCAGTTACCATAAAAATCAACAGAAAGAAGTTGAAGTGCATAAACAGTACCATGATGAGTACGTCAATGGGATTAAATGGCCTAGTCTGTATATTGCAGATTACAAGTTAGGTTCAGTTACTAAGGGTAAAACCAAACAGGTTGTTAAGATTGTTACGGTTGATAAATCATCTAAAAAACAAGTGACAAAGACAGAACAATTGTTGGTGATGGTCAACAAGGAGTTGAATGCATCGCTAGATTCTCAACTCTGGAAAGATCCTAAATATTTGGTCAGTAAAGCCTTTATTTTAGTTATTAATAATCGTGGGGTGGGGATATGTACTACTGATGAGATATCCGATGTTAAGGTTCAAGGACGGTGGATGATTTGCAGCTCACAAGAAATCGTACCCAATCAAGTAAACCACCACATAAAAGTTGGGGTTTCACGTATCTGGGTTGCACCTAAATGGAGGAGACTAGGTTTGGCAGAAATATTACTAGGAGTAGTGCAATCGGAAACCAAGTATGGTGTTAAATTGAAACCGGGGGAGATTGCCTTTAGTCAGCCGAGTACTAGTGGTGGACTGCTATCGAGGAAGTTTAATGGCATCAAACATAAATCAGGGGAAATGTTGATTCCAGTGTACATTGAATAGTACTCAAAGAGTGAGCTATCAAGATATGATTGAAGAGCTCCTGATGTGATTGAAGTACCCACGAAGCGAGTTTGAAAGAATTGATTTAAGTTCTCACGAGTTGAGCTATCAGAAAGTACCCATTAAGTACCCACGAAGTACTGAACAAAGCATAAAGCATAAACCGGGTGTAACATTTACTTGATTTAATTTCTTGATCCAGGAGATAAATATTTATCAAAATGTACCTTAAATGCTTGTTGATTCATTATTATTATTCTACCAATTTGAGTAAAAAAGGTAAAGTTTGCCGGTCAAAACTTTTGGGCTTTTCTAATAGATTAGAATAAATACTACATAATAGATGATTATTGTGAAGATGTTATTATATCATGACCCAAATACAAATACTCATCGTTCTGTGAACTAAAGGTTAATGCTTCTGGCTACTTCTGTATTAAATGCAAGAATGCTTATTTACCCAACTAATTAGATTTCTTAGTTTTCTTTTTGAATTTTATCAAATAGCTGGGGTTTTATTCCTATTTAATTGATGCTATACTATATATTTCGTAGAGAACCAGCTCAACCCAGCTTTTCATGATATTCAATGAAGTAAATTTATTTCCTTCTTGCCACCGACGATTAAATCCTGGGTACGGGTCCACCGGGCGAGGTTTCTATTCTAGGTGTCAATATTTCAACTCCATCTTCGGTCACAAGTAACATTTGTTCGAATTGGGCCGAATATTTCCCATCTTGGGTGACGGCGGTCCAGTTATCGGGCCAGGTTTGGTCTTTGTATGTACCAGCGCATAACATCGGTTCGATGGTAAACACCATACCCGGTTTAGCAATACCGACGGCTTTATTTTTGGCGTAATGAGGGATATTAGGTTGGCGTGAATGGAACCAGGGACCAATACCATGACCACAGTAAGTTCTAACTACTGAGCAGTTATTTTTAGTAGCATGTTCTTCAATGATATTACCCAAATCACGGAATGCAATACCCGGTTTGACATATTTGATGGCCAAATCAAGACACTCTCGGGTGGTTTCTACCAAGTTGACAGTTTCGGGGTTGCTGGTGGCTTTTTCACCGATATAGTAAGTTTCATTCAAATCGGAATGGAAACCGAGGTAATAAATGGTGACATCTAAATTGATGATATCTCCATCTTGTAATTGGTATTTATCAGGGATACCATGACAAATGACTTCATTTACCGAGGTACATAAAGATTTGGGGAAATTGTAATAATTTAAAGGAGATGGATAAGCGTTTCTTTTCAAGCATTCCTTATGTAAAATAGCATCGATTTCATCGGTGGTTATCCCTGGTTTCAAATGGCTGGCAGTGATATCAAGAATTTCACGAGATATCGTGCATACTTTTTTGAATTTGACTAAGTCGTTTCCGGAGAACTGGGGGATTTTACCAATTCTGTCATTTTTGAGTTCAGATACTGGTCTTCCATTTTGGAAATAATCAGGTAATTTAATATGTTTTGGAATAGGTCTTTTATCGGATAAAGGATATACTGGTCTTAAATCACCGGTGAAGGTGTATGAAGGAAAAGGATTGTAAGTTTCTTCACCAGTTTCTGATTTATGAATAGATTTATGGTGCAGCCAAGAAGTTCTAAAGCAATTTTGGTTGCAAAAGACATGAGAAATACCTTCTTTCAAACATACTGGGCATTTCAAAGCAGAATCAGTTGGTTTCCCACATGTCACAGATGTACAAATAGCACTCATTATTCAATTGTAAGTCTGTTATAGATTAGTAGATTCGATGAGCCTAAATAATAAATCAATTACGTAATTTATTTAGAGATTTTGGATATGCTATTGATATTTCCGTTTAAGGGATTTTTTTGGGCATCTTGTGGGGTTTATGCCTCCATTGAATTGACAATACTTTTGTCACATAGTGATATCCAATGTAGCCATGTCCATAACAGTCCAATTGGACTCTATGTAATATTTTTGGAGGTGGTAACACGTAAGGACATTGAAAACACAAGGATACAAGTGAACTTGTACATTTCTTACTCCTTATGTGAAGTCTGCTATTGGAACATTCATGAAATAGATTATATACGAATTCGACAGCTACCCTGTAGCTAACTTCAGTAAAGTTGTCGATGTATTTTACCCCATTGGCACCGATAGTTTGCAGATTTTCCAATGTTAAACTCCCGGGGAAATGACTGCCTATTCCATCGACTTCCTTTACTAGCAATCCATTTTTCAGTAATCGTGTAATAGTTTCGTCGAAAATAAAATCTACAACATATTTGTACTCATATGTTTCAACTTCTTGTGAGTTGATAAGCTCCACATTGTTTAAGTTTGGTCCATCAAAAGGAATGGCTTTTATTTTCTCTTCCAATTCATTTCGACTGATTTTTTCGAATGATCGACTTCGAGAACAGGCATTACATATTTTCCGGTTCCTAACACACTTGGAATATCTACATACCACACAAACATTTGGTATTGGTAAAAACGTATAGTCATACTTCGGTGGTGTATTTTCACCTTGTTTCTCTTTTGATAATACTGTATCCGGGCCCTTCTCCTTCCAAGCCCTTCTTCTATTTCTAATCCTAAAAGATATCCTACAAAGAATACAACTTTTAAGTGGTTTCCTATGTTCACGATGGAAATCCTCAAATGGGAAGTACATGTGACATCTAGTGCATTTAATCGAACCTGTTTCTTGTTGCAGCATGTTGTTCAGTACCTCCTCCATACTATAGCTGTTGCTATGGACGGCTCTTGTTTCTTCTGGGTATTCTTTCATTGCAAGTGTTATGAAAGTGGTGATCTTTTCAAAATGTGGTAAAAAATTTACCGCATCTTTATTTCAATAAAACAGATTCACAACACTCATCACAATGTTTAAAGGGTCCTATACAAATCCAGTTTCTTTCAGGGATAGATGCCTATAAAGTTACGAATTTCTGCCAGTTATTCCTGGGATTTCATCTAATTTTGTTAGAAACCTATAGCACTAGTTAAATAATTAGTACATAAAATAATATGTTAGTTTCACGTTAGGTTCTGAATCGACGTGTAAGTTTAATCGTCAGATACCTTTCTAGTTGCTATTGTCTAAATCTATTTGATCTAGGGTATCTAGGGTGAGTTCAGAACAGAGTTACCAAGGTTTAGTAGAAGTGATCGCATAGATTGGTTCTGCCAGACATTGAATCTAACGGCTCTTGAGAAAAGTATAACTATGATAGGATAAACCTTTGTATAATGAATAATTAAAATGCGTCTGGCGAGACATTTGTATCAATGAAAATATTTATACTATTATTGACAAAGTTATATTTACATATTCATTCTATGAATCATTAACGCCAGCCCTACGCTGGTATCAAAGTTGCGCATTGCTTGACATTTCTGCGACTACTACTTGCTTAGTAGCTTGGCGGGGAGCTTTACAGTTGCTTCAAAATTTGATATAACGATTGAATTGAAACGTACTTGCCACGCATGCTTCAGCAATTGCTTTACAGTGCACACTTGCTTCGCAAGTTGCCTAGCTGTGCTCGTACGGTTATTCCCCAAACGGAGTTTGTGAACCGGCAATCGTCACAACTTTCTCCATATACGAATAAACAGTGGCAGTCAACCCACCCGAAACCAACACCTTAATCCCCCTAGGCAATGCACCTTTAAACAAACTCTTGAAACCTTCCTGGACAAACAATTTATAGGCAGTGGATAAAGAGTCTTGGTAGACTTGTTTGCCATTTTTCGACTGTAAATGAGACTTGATCACATCTAGAGGCTGGGTGATGGCTATCACCGCAAGGGATGAAAATACGTGTAATCCTAGGGACGTTACCATGCCATGCTGATTATTGTACCAGTTCTGGCCTTCATCTTGATTTTTCGGATCAATCAACTGTCTGGCAGCATTATACGTCCAGAACCAGACAACAGACGTCCCTATTTGTCTCCCAAAAGTTATGAATGTCCCCTGGGTGAACCCATATATCCCTTTCAACTTATAAATGTCCTGGATGGTGCCCAAAAAAGTGAGGGTCGGAGTTTTATTCAAGCTTTTTTTGATGGCATCTTTAGGATCGACAACAGAATGAGTAAATCGACCCGATTTACCCTTATACTGGTTCAAAACCGATGACGTGAAATACGCATGCGGCGAGACATATTGTTTTGCAAAGACATTACCCTGGACCTTATGATGTTTTTCAACAAGTCCAGTAATATCATACGGAATCTTTGATTCCTTTGATCTGGCGATTTCATTTGCTAAACTCATATTCTGCACCATAGAAATCTTCACATTTTCAAACGGCACTAACCATAAAGTCTCTATAAACCCAGCAATCCCACCAGCAATAACTATCCTAGGGGCACTAGTCTTTAAAGTATGATTCCCCTGCTCATCGTGCGCATCTAAAGACATAAACTTAGTAGCCCAATTAAAAGAAATAAGTCGAGCACTACTTTTAACAACATTACCTAGAACTAAAGCAGAACCACCTTTATATAACTGGGCAATACTACCTGGGTAATTACCAGGAATATTAAATTTATTAGAATAAGATCTATTATTCAATTGTTCTTGAGTTTTGATACAATCAAAAGGGTAAGTGATAGTAGCAGAAACAGCAGCAGCAGTAGCACCAGAAACTAATGCTACTAGTAAGTTACCATCTCCCTTATCTGACATGTAAATTGAATTTGATGTAGTCTTTAAAAACCAAAAGTTTCGATTGCTAAAGAAATTCAATTTCCATCAGGCGCACTAGAAATAAAAACATCAACAAATAAACAAAACACTAGTAATAAATACTACTAACCAATACTATACTTAATCACATAAGCTAATGCTACGAATATGAGTCAAACAATTAACAAAAGTGCAACTGCACCTAGTACACCCAATAAAAGAGGTAACAACAGTAATAGAAACTCATTGTTCTTTTCTCAATTAAGAACTACTAGGTTAGAACCACTTGAATTTAAAAATCAAGATATCCAGTCACGCCCTGTTACTCCTAATAGACGTATCTTTAGACAATCTATGACTCCTACTAGGAATAGAAGACAATCACTAGAAGTATTGAATAGAAGAAGACGCAGATCTTCTATGATTAGAACAGATACTGGGGAAGTGGTCTATGCTAAGGATTATAGAGGTCCTATAACTATGGATTATTTGAAATATGTTTGTAATGTATTGAATCAGGAACATGTCAAGCAAGTGGAGTTCCAGGAAAAGTTAAGTTTGCAAAAAGATGATAATGAACAAGATAATATACTTAATGAACAAGATAAGTTACTTTTGAATGATAATCACCAGGAGCAGATACATTTGAATACTGATGATACACCTGGTTTGGCTCGACAAGAGGAGAATGAGTACGAGAGGAAACATTCCGAGAATATTTCTCCTTTGCGAGCTGCTGATTTACAAATCAATAGTAGGTCAGTCTCTGCTTCCCCTGGCCCTTTTGATCAGTCGTTGCCTATTCCCGATGTTAATGATCACTTTAGGTCGCCTGATAGGCGATCCCATGAGGGTAGAAATGAAGAGATTGTAGAGAAATTTCCAATTGAAAATGGTATTGAAACTGTGGTACAACCCATGGTACAGCCTGTGGCACAACCCAAACAACTCTCGTACCTTGAACGAATATTGAACTTGAATAATGCTAAGAGGGATGCACACAGCCTGGGTCTTGAAACAGTTAGATCAAATGTAAAGCGAAGGTTGGACAATACGTTTGAGATTGAAAATAGAGACTTCACTACGGTGGATACAGACTGGGGTAAATCCCTGATCAATTTAGTGGATACACCGGGAGGAAAGCTAGTATTGGAAGAGGAGTCAATAACGAATGGGCCAGTTGAATCAACCGACAATCAAATGTCGGAACCCAGTGAAGGCAATGATAATGAACCAGTTGATGCAAATCAAGATAATCAAATCACAACATCTGGTGAAGTTGTTGATAACTATCCAGTTGGAACTACGCAGGATAATCAAATGACATCTAGTGAAAACATTGCTAATGATCCAGTTGACACAATGCTAGACGATAATCAAGTGAGCATGGATAATTCACCTATATCTAATGAAACTAACGAATTTGACAACGCTGCCACGGATTTTGGATCTACTGAAAATGAATTAATGCAATTCGATGTTGAACATCCTGAACCAATTCAAGATGAGTCCATAAATAATCTTGCCACACCTGATAGACTGCAAGAGGATGACATTTCTGACACCCTACACGATACCAATAGAGATGTGACGAAATCAGGTGCAGATGAACCATTACAAGAATCACACCTCGAACTCGACTTACCAGAATCACATATTAGCCCTGCACCAGAATTTGCCAATACAGAACATTCTTTGCGAACCCCAGAATTTTCTAACCTTCTGGATATCAATTTTAATACTACAAGTCCTAACAATGAAACAAACACACCCCAAATCACGGAAAATATCACAGGAGATGTTACAACACCTCCAAGGTCCGCTTCTGGGTCACCCAGCGGGGTCATTGATGAGCATTACACTTTAGATAATGATCAATTTGCAATATTCTCAGAGGGATCGGAGTCGGAAGATAGAGATGAGTTGGAAGATCAGGAAACAATGAAACCGGTGAATACTTCAAGCGATGGCTACACTTCTCAACTCTCGAGGATTCTGTTGGCTGATAGACGAGAAAACAACAATACAAAAGCAGGAAACGTCCCACTCTCTTTCCCAACGTTCAAGAATTTGGTCAAATATGTTGATATAGTGAATATCGAGTCTCTGGCCCCGGCTCGAAAAAAGAAAAAGCTTGCTAGGCCATCCACAGATATATATAAACTATTGTGGGAGAAATCAGATGAATTTTTAACCAGTTTAGTATCTGATTTAGATGCTTACGCTCAACATCGAAGTAGAGGAGAGGAATATCAAATTAACGCCCAAGATGTCATCCTCTACTTAAATAAACTTAACTTCAAGAATGAAGCAAACCAAAGAGTGAGTCAAGTCTACGATATTTCCAAATTAGCAACCAACTTCTTGCCTCTAGAATTGCTTAGATCTTTGGACCAGAATTTGCAGAGCATAAAGCCACCTCCGTTGAGAGACGGAAGTGACGACGAAGAGGAGTAAGTCATTGTACTATGATTTGTACCATATTTGTATTATTTACAAGACTTTATACATTAATATATTAAATTCAAACCTGTTTGGGTTGATAATCTCTCACAAGTTTGAGCAACTCAAAGATTGCTGCCGGTGTCACACCTTGAATCCGTCTGGCTTGACCAATTGTTTTCGGTTGAATCAAATTCAATAAGTGGCACACCTCGTAGGATATTTTTATATTACCATCGTTATTATATGTGTAATTCGTTGGTAATAACAAATTCTCATCAGCAGCATAAGCACTCAAATGGGCATCCTCTTTCTTTAAGAATGGTGCATACATACTTTCAACATCTATTCGATTCATCATCCTGCTATTTAAATTTTCGTAGAAATCGGGAACAATACCACCTCGTACGTAGTTTGATAAATGTGGAAGCAAATCGCTTATCAGTGTACCTCTGTATGATAATAATTTCCAAGCGTCAACCACAGTAATCTTATTTACATCCAGTACTAAACCAGTCAACACTGGTGACCATTTGGATCCAGAAAACGATAACGTTTGTAAATGGTCTTTAATACTGGTGAATTGCTTCAATTCTTCTTTATATTGATTGTATCGATTCTCACCTACCACACCCAATTGATATCCTTTCTCTGTGAGTCTCATGTCCGCATTGTCTGATCTAATAGAAATCCTGAATTCTGATCGTGATGTAAACATTCTATAAGGCTCTTCAACACCTTTTGTAATTAAATCATCGACAAGAACACCCAAATAACCATCACTTCTACGAAGTTCCAAAGCAGGTTTATTTTGGATTGACAAACCAGCATTAATACCCGCCAAACATCCCTGAGACGCTGCTTCTTCGTACCCAGTTGTACCGTTAATTTGACCTGCAAGGTATAACCCATCAACTAGTTTAGTTTCTAAAGTTATTTTCAATTCTCTGGGGTCAATATAATCATATTCTACACCATATCCCGGTTGAAGCATGACAACATTTTCACATCCAGGCATGGTTCGGACAAGTTTTTCCTGAATTTCCGCTGGCATTGTACAAGATATACCATTCGGATAAACCAAGTCTGTGTCCAAACCTTCGGGCTCCAACCATACTAAATGTGAATCTTTTTGAGGGAATTTAATGATTTTCGATTCAATAGAAGGACAGTATCTTGGTCCTTTCACTGTTTCTCGGATATGAATAGATTTGTCTAGATTATTGGCAATTATTTTATGCATTTCGGGAGTGGTTCTAGTCATATGACATTGTACTAGTTGGTCTTGTAAATCTACTTTATCATTCATATATGACATGGGTTGTGGAGGATAATCTGAAGGCTGGACTTGTAAATTTGTATAATCGATTGATTTTGAAGATAATCTTGGCGGAGTACCAGTTTTCAATCTACCTAAACGAAAACCAGCTTCCTTCAAAGTACCAGACAAGCCAAAAGTCGCATCTTCCCCCATTCTTCCCGCTGGGAACGCTTCTAAACCTATATGAATTTCAGCACTTAAAAACGTACCTGTGGTTATTACCACTTTGGAGCATTTTAAAACTTGGCCATCAAGTAATATCACCCCTTTTACAATACCATAGTTTCTTCCTTCACTGTCACTCGAGTTTTCCACAGATGGTTCAATAATAATATCTTCTACTTGTGACTCCAACACGGATAAATTAGGATAATTCAAAATCTCGTTTTGCATTTCCTTTAAGTAAATACCACGATCTATCTGCGCTCTAGGGCCATGGACCGCAGGTCCTTTAGAGGAATTTAAGATCTTGAAGTGGATCCCGGCCTTGTCTGTGACTCGAGCTGCAACTCCATCCAAAGCGTCTACTTCACGAATTAAAGTACCTTTACCAACACCTCCTATTGAAGGATTACAAGATGCGGTACCAATTTTACTAATATGCGGAGTAATCAAAGTAGTCTGAGTCCCCGATCTAGCAGATCCTGTGGCTGCTTCACATCCAGCATGTCCTCCACCAACTACAATCACCGGTATTTCCTTAGAACCTTCCAACTTTCGCCTCAAATCAGCATTAATTATAATCGACCTTCTCTGTTGTCTAATAGCAACCCTGTTTGCTCCTACTAACACCCTCCTAAGTATCATATTCACAGCTAATGAATCAAGTCTATTAAATATATTTTTCTTAGAGGGGTCGCGGGGCATTATAATTTTTCAACCCATCGCAAAGCTTGATTAACTAGAGATTATATTGAAAACAAAGATAATGACTGCTCCAGAAGTAATTTCCACAGCTGGTGATGATTTAGAAGATGGATTGGAATACGAAGTTGATCTTGTGAGTGACAACGAAGGAAATGCTGTTTCTGCTGATGAAATAGAAGGTTTAGAAGGTGAATCTGATGTTGAACAAGAAGTCGAAAATGTTAAGAAACGTAAGAAGAACTCTAGTTTCAAAGAGAAAAAGAAGATGAAGATGGAATTAGATATGCAAAAGAAGAAGGATTTATCTTTGGAAGAATCAACAGAAGTTATTTCCGATTATCTTAATAACAAAATCAGGAAAAATTATCCTGACCTTTCTGCTTTAGAATTGACTGAGAAATATTTCACTAAGGCTGATGTAAGATCTACATCTGATTTCAAAGATGACAGAAGTTTGGACAATTTAGCTAAATTCGTCGAAGCCAAGTTCAAGAATATGTTACCCACTAAGAAAATGTTGTCTAAAAAAGTAAAGGGTGCTGAGGAAGAGAAGAAATTTATTGCAATCGTTTCCATGTCCGCTATAAGAGCTTGTGATACACACCGTGCTACTAAAGATCTTGGTGGTTCTTCATTGAAGTTGATCAATAAAAATAAAATCCAAGCTGATCTCAAGATTGTTGGCACCACCCATTCACGTATATTGTGTTGCACTCCTTCAAGGTTAATTAAAATATTGGAAAACGAGGATCTGCAATTAACTAAAGAACAAATCAAAATTGTTATTGTTGACAATTCATATTTGGATACTAAACAACAAAACATTTGGGATATTGAACATTCCGCCCAACTCTTGAAAGATTTGACCAAGTCGGGTTCAAAATTGTATTTATATTAGACGAGCGTAGCAATATGAGCGTAGCGAGTATTGAATCTCAATATATATTTGTGTATATTAGTTAAGCAGGAACGGTAAATATATACCTATGGTTCATCCAATATGTACATTAGCTAACTAATCAGGAGCGGTAGATATATACCTTTACTTGAATTATAGAAATCGCCAATGGTTTTGAGAATAATATTAGCGGCAGTTTTGTCAATTAAGGTTTGCTTTTTGTTGATTGTCTCGAGTAGTTCAACAAATTGTGGATGACTGGAATTTATTGTTGCAGACATGAATTGTAATACAAATACTGCATCAACAAATATCGATCGTGCCAATGCAATTTGATTGGAGTCAGGTGAACTTCCATTATTAGCTTCGCCGGTACTTTCAATTTGACCTTCGACTTTATCTTCAATTGCGATGTCTTTTACAGCGTCTGATTTATCTTCGTTTTTGCCGTCTTCAATCACAGCGTCTACCTGATCTTTTTCCATAAGCTCACTTTCGGACTCTTGCGTCAAGTCGTCTTTTACGACATGGTTTTCATTAACCTTATCTTCAACAGAATTCGACCCTTGGCTCAAGTAAACAAGTGAGCTATCAATAAATTTATTCACAAACTTTTCAATCTTTTGATTCTTTAATCCTTCAAAAATAGACTTCGAATTGCTATCAATAAACAATTTACCATATTGAAATTCCCGGGATTCATTGTTTGCTGATAAATACCTTCTACTAATTTCGAATAATGTGTTGGTGATCATATATGATGGAGATGTAGGGAACTCTTCAGTTATTATAGTTGATAATTTATCGAAATAATCCTGTGCAACTTCAATCGATATAGTCTCAAATATTAAACTGAAACATTTTCCAATGCATTCGTTTATTATAATAGGTAATGATTCAACAGTGGTAAAACCTTCTGATCCCGATTTGGTTGCGATTAACAAGTCAAGATAATTGTACACCCTCTTCAATTCTTGTTTTTCGGTTAATTTCTGTTGTATGAGTTTTACAAATTCGTCAATGTTCTTCCAAAAGAAAACGTCACTTTCTTTATCTAATTTGGCGAACGATTGGTTGATCAAATCGCCAGTGAAGTCACCCCACGAGATATTCTGCTGGGATAATTTCTTAGTCGAATTGTCGAGGTTATTCTTTGGGAAACACTTATTGAACTCGGTGTAAAAATTGAACCATTCACGAATAAAACCGGACGAGTCTGATGATTGAGTGTACTGTGCTATCGAAGTAATATACTGATCCATATTTGTATCCATTGTAGCAAACAAGTCGTCACTAAACAATTGGATTGTTTGTTTGTCCGATAATGAATCCAATGACTGTGAACCCAGGGTAAATTTATTTTCGAAAAATGATTGAAAGTTATCATTAACAATTGTGAATGTCTTCTGACAAAAACCAGTCAATAAATTTGAATAATTCAAATTTTCCAAGATTAAGAATTCTTTATCGTTTGATTCTAAATAATCTTCAAGTGATTTTAAGTCTGTGATAAACCTGGAGAATAAGGTTATTGGATAAGTTATACTTTCAAATGATTGACTTGATTTCATGAGATTGTAGATGAATTCATAAGTGTATGAGATAATGGCCGACAATTTTGAATCGACATTTTGATCTAGTTGAGCAGGTAATGCTTTATCAGTTTCGAACTTTACTAAATCATCATGTAACCAGTATCGATAACCAATAATGTCGGAAGTTTTCCACGGTTTTATGTTTGATAAATTCTGATAAAACTCGGAATCTGAATCTAATAACAAGGCAATATATTCACGGGTGTTTTGTAAATATTTCAACAATGGCAAGAAATTGATAGTTTTGTTGGAATCCACTTGTAATAAAATCGACTGCAAATAATCGTATCTTAATTGAATAAACTTTTCAATTGTAGTTGAGATTGAAAAGTTGTGTAAAATCATATAACTTAACAAATAATTGATTATAGGATAAGTGGACGAGTAGTAGGAAGACTCGTCATCGGAATTTTCAACAAATTCGTCGTCATCAAATATATCAAACTCGTGGGATTTCTTTGAGAAATCTTGTAAAGTTAATCCTTGATTTATACGGATTAGATCATTCGGTTGCAAAGATAAAATGTTATAATTAGATAAATTGGTAGTTAAATGGAGATTAAATTTATTTTTCAAGTTCAGATAAGTCGATTTCAAGTGGGAATTCTCCTGCAATATATCGTGAAATTTATCATCAATCGTGTAATAAATTTTTGAATATTTGACAAATTCTAGGGTATGTATAGTCAGAGACAATTTCAAATCAATTTTGATCAAAGTATTAGTGATTAAGTTAGTTAATATTGTCTGTTTAGATCTTGATTGGGTATCCAGTAATTGATTTTCTCGAATCAATGAATTGTATTTTGATAAAGGATTTGAAGTGAAATTTATGAAATTCGAAGACTTGTAACAAAGATTTGATAATGACTGATCTACGTCATTACCTAACTCATACATATCTTGAATAGATTCTGCAATTCGAATCAAATCTCGATATTTCAGACCAACTAAATTATGTAAATCTGACTTAGCAGAATCAGTTTTCGCCTGATACTCATTGGATAATGATTTGATTTGATTAATTGAGTATTCTGAAAAGATTTCATCTACTGATTTGTTCAAATCATAAGATTGATCAACCTCAGCCATGGTGTAGATATTATACTATTAATAAATGCCAGCGAAATTTGAAAGTTTCGCGTTGTTCATCTGAGCCGCAGTGCGGTTGGCCCCACAGTGTCGGTAAATAGACAGAAAGTTAGAAATTTAACTACAGTAAAAGTGAGATATTGGTGCTAGCATTGCTACCGCTCGACGTGTTGTCGACCTAAAACAATAAAAATTATTCAGTTGATGTAAAGTGTTTACTAACAAGTATTACCAGAATACAGTTTCTGTCATATCCGAAGAAAGAATCCGTAAAATTACAAACAGTATCCCTTGTACATGAATAAGTCCATTAATTATAATTTTTTTCAAAATATGGCTGTACGGTGGTTGGTGTTACTATTCATTAATCTGGTTTCTAGAACCCAAATCTACGTTATCATTCTACTCCTATGCAATATATACACGTAAAGAAATGTGGTAACACTTCGTAATTCATTGTATTTTTAGTATCGGTATTTAAATTGCAAAGTCAATTTCCCTATTAGCAATGGGTTACGATTAAAAAAAAGAGTTATGTGAGTAGTACATCTAGTTACGTGTTGATATTTGCTCCATATTCTTCTGTTACTTCCTTCAATCATCCAATTTTGTTATTTTTACTTTTTGACGATTAGTCATTTGTCAGATTTTTGGTTATATCCAATAGCGCGGTTAATTTTCACCATTACCAGAAATGGAAAAGAAGACATAAATAATATTATTCTACTTCAAATGATTGCAAAAGCAAAAGTCAAACGTTCACGAACTGGCTGCTACACTTGTCGCAAACGAAAGAAGAAATGTGATGAGTCTGACTATCCCATTTGTAAAAATTGCCAACTGAAACAGCTAACTTGTAAATGGCCCACCATTAAACAAGAGATCTACCAGAAACTACAGCAAGTTAGATATATAGAAGAAACAGAAAAGGTGATAGATAAGAAGGGAATTTTGGAAAGAATAATGTTGCAACAAGATGTAGACTTGGTAAGGGATGAAATGCTGCAAGATAGACAAATGGAACATGAAGCTGTACAGCAACAGATACGACAGCTGCCACAACAACATATACCACAACAAATACACCTTCCAGAGCGACAGATACAGTTTCCACTGGACACATCTCTTCACTCAATAGAGTCACCTTCGGGTATACGACGAGACTATCTCGACCAGTTTCCCGAGCATCTCATCCAGGAGAATCTAATCAAAGAGGATTTGGATTATGACAAATTGTTAAATATCGATGGTGTATAGTATATGTATTATGTAACTGATTTGTATATAGATAATGTATTATTTATTGGTACTTGTTTGTATTAAACTGTGGTTTTATGGTAGGAATATGGTTGGTATATTATTCGCAGATACAAGTTGATGAATTATTCTCTGAGGAATAAAGCAAGGAGAACAATCTTATCAGACCTTTTTTCAAATATAATTGGTTGGGCTTAGATTAGATCAAGCTAAATCATAAATTGACCTCGACCAAACCTATCTCCCTATGCTATCTTGGGAAAAATATCAGATTCTCGACCAAGATACATTGATACATTGAGTCATTGGGGGGTACTCTTCGATTTCTCATCCAACTGCTTGGAATATGATTATATCAGTCAATTAGAATGAATTGGATTATCATATACATGCTCTTTTATCAGGTTCATGTAATTTACATCTGATTTATCTGGTTGACCATTCAGGTTTATTTAAACTAGTATATCCATTCACTATTCGAATAGGTACCCTATAGTGGCAGGTATCTCGTCAAATAGCCATTTCTTATCAACTTTATTATTAACCTCGGATATCTCCATCGTATTCAACGTACTACTTGATTCCAAACGGTAGGAAAATAATCAGAAACAAAAAATCTTCAATTAGAATATATGAGTCTATCACTAGTTCTTATATACTACTACATTGTAGCTTATCTATTTCATCTGCTGTTTACACACTGTGAAATAATTCAATTTCCATTTTCCATTTCCGAACAAACGCCGGTTCCGGAAATGGTTTTTTTGGTAGTGATGAATTTAAATTCGATTTTTAACATAGCATTAAATAGACATCAAATATGAACGATACAAGCACATACTACCAGAGTGCGAACCCTACTCCGTATTACAACGCACACGTTAACAACAACAGCAATTCTCCCAACAATAGCCTGAGTTATTTTGAAAATTCTAATGAACAATATTACGATGAAAGCCATGCTCCATCAACACAGTCAACCCAGAACCCACAACCACATAGCGCTTCGGTGCAAACACAACCACAGCCTGCTGCTGCTTCAACTGGTCAAGACCAACCGGAACAACCTTTCTACGTCAATGCCAAACAATACCATCGGATTTTAAAACGAAGAATCGCTAGAGCCAAATTGGAAGAAAATTTGAAAATCGCCAGAACTAGAAAGCCTTACTTGCACGAATCGAGACATAAGCATGCCATGAGAAGACCCAGAGGTCAAGGAGGCAGGTTCTTGACTGCAGCAGAAATTGCAGAAAAAGATCGCTTGGATAAATTGAAGGAATTACAAGATAATGATCATGGTAATACTACTAAAACCGACGTTGGAGTAGATGAAGTAAAACCAGAACACCACGAAACGAATGTTCCTATATGACGATCCAACTTTGTAGTTTAGATTCTTGTTTGTATTAGTATGGGGTAAAATTAATGATTTTTAATGAGATGTAGATCTGTCTTAGCCCTTTAGCGCCAAATGCTGTTATATAACACAGGTACTGTTATTGATGCAGTTTGATGACCCCCCAGATTCGATTAACTGATGAATGACACCAGGGGTGGTTCCAAAAACTAGAGAAGGTTCAGAGTTGGCGGCACAGAAAATGACTAGGTATTATCGATTTGACAAAGACTGAAGGTTTCAAGCCTGTTGTCTGTATAGTTTTCCGATTTATAATGGGTGCATTTCTGGTTTTGAATGCTCTCGATGTCAATAGATCGGGGGTAGGAAAAACTCTATAGTACAACTCGTGGTGAAGAGAACCAGGTAAAAACTAATTCAAAGTCAGTTGGTCCATTGTATAATCTCAAATAAACCTTTCAATATCCTACAAAGTAGCCCATCTCGTCGATCTTGTTGTGGTTTACAGCTATAAATATGCCTGTTAATTATCATATATTCAATGATATTCCTATATAGATTACTTCATGAACCTGATAACCAGATTATTTACCATTACATCCAATGCTCTATGTTTATTCCATTGAACTTAATGCTGTCCTGGTTTCCTGGGATAATTGCCCTAATACTTGTGGATCAACTTGTTTAATATTTTGTAAAACTGTTTGCTTGATCAATGGGAATGAATTATTAGGGATGCTAGGTAATGGATCTAATGGTTTTGTTTGAATACTAACAATTTGTGAAAATGTAGATCCAAATGCCGAAATTTCAGAATCCAATTCATTCAATGGTGCTACTGTAACTTGGGCCGAATCATTACTGTAGATCCCCTGGTACTCAGTCAAATTTTTGGCCAAAGCTTCAATAGTTAATGCGGACAATTCGGGTAAGTTTTTGAATCCCTGGGTCAACAAAAAGTTTGATATACCGATGTTGACAATTTTTTTATCTTGGAAATTTAAAAATTCCTTGGATTTTGGTAAAACAATCGATTTGAAAATTTGTTGGAACGATCCAGATTGAACCAATTCAAGGAAATTGATCACAAAATCCCCATCAATACCTCGAGAATTTCTCAAACATAATACATTAATGAATAAAACAAATCTCCGCACAAATTTATCAGTACGTGATTTAGTCAATCTAGTTAACAATAATACCCCGATTTGACTAAGAAATTGCTGAAGGAAATCCAATGGTACATTGAACAAAACTGATTGTAATAGATCAAATCCATATCTATCATTATTCTTGGACGATATCAACTTTTGGAAAACACCTAATAACGGAGAAATATCAGGCAGGAATGCAGTTGGATCATGTTCTAGTATGGCAATTAACAACCTAGTAATACCGGGTATATTCCCCTTATACTCCCAGACAGTTGGTGCTAACAATGGTTGTACTAAACTTTTATATGATTCAGGTAATCCCTTATCTTTAGGATAAGACTCTAATAAATAGGCCAATATTTGGAAAGTGTATGGTACAAACTCTTGAACATCTTCTCCCAAGATAGTTAATAACGATGGTACAATCAATCCAATGGATCGTTCAATATTGCCTAAATCATACTTGATCAATAATCCCATAGATTCGAAAATATAATGAGAAAATCTTGGATTTGAAGGATTTTTGGCGGTAACACTTAAAATATTCAATAATTGTTGTGTAATTGGTAATCTATCAAATGTAGAGTCTTCAGCAGTAGCTAAAACTCTCATAATACATTTGATCAAGAATTCATTTTCAGCCAATTTTTCCGGTTCACTATCATTCAATAACAATAAATTGAACATTTTTGTTATTATATCATTTAAGTATGGTACAATGTCGGATTTAACAAATACTGGTTGGTGGTCTTCCAAATTGTTCATGGCGAGTAATTTCTCAATGGTTATTGCTGCATAAGTATATACAACTTGATTATCCTCGGGATTCAAATGGTTGACTAATAGTGGGATTGTAGCTAATAATTGATCTTTAGTTAATTGGTTTCTGAAAGTCAAGATATATTTGATGGAATCAACGATAAGAATGGGATGGGTGCTTTTGTTCATGATATCACCGGAAATATTTCTACTGAAAAAGGCAACAACATCAACCAAAACATTTGTTCCAGTGACACCAACATTAGTAACTGAACCTTTTGTAGCTAATGAACTGAAAAGATAGATGGCAATGTCTTTACTTTTCCAATCGGATAATGCTAAGAATTGGTCAACATATCGCATGACAGCATTAGTAACCAATTCACTATTAATTTCCTTGATTTCACGTAAGAAATCGGTGGCTGATTTTCTTCTGGTGTCGAAATCAGAACCTTCCATATCACTACGAACAAAATTGATTGGTTCATCTTCAAACATTTCTTCGTCAGATTCTCTGAATGCGATATTTGGCAAGATTAAGTTTTTGATGATTTCATTGATGGAATTTTCCTGGTTGAACATTGATTGATAATCAGGAATTTTTGATACCGAAGTTAAAAACTGTAAGGATTTGACCACTAATAAATCGTACTTGGGTTGCGGGGTGATATAATTATAAATCAATTCCCATACACCGGTGATGAAGGTTGATATTAAAGGTTGGAACACATCAGCATAACGGGAAACATATAAAGATAACAATTCGACAATCGAAGTTTTCAATTTAATTAATACGTCAACTTCATCATCTTCTTGGGAGTTTGTGATGAGCTTGGAATCAAACATTAAGTATTTATGGATGATACCAAAGAATTGACTCATGTGATCTTCAAAGAATTCAGGAATATCTTGACAATTAAAATCATAGTAAATTTGAATCAATAAAAGATAATTTTCCAAATATATAGTTAATTGAGCTTGATTGGTTAGGTTTTTATCAATTAATTGATCTAATTCTGTGAATAATTTTAAATATGGTTCGACAAATTTATCCAATACTAACTTAATTTCCAAAAACAATTCGTCAGATCTAAATAAAGGTCTCCATTTCTTGAAAATTGAGTGTGATACTAATAATATCGCTTTGTTATTGGTAAAATCGGTCAATGACAATTTATCAACAATATTATCGATTAAATTGGGCCAATTATGGGGGAAATCACTTTCAGCGATTATACTGATGGATTCACCAATTTGGATTTGCAAATTGTTAGGTAATTGGATCATAACATCCAAGATTTCCAGCTTGATTTTGTTGATATCATCGATTGGTAAAAGATATACACCATCTTCATTAATCCATTTTCTTTTAATAAGATTCTTGAAAAATAATGCACCCGCCAAACGAACGGAAATATTCAAATTGCGTGATGCTACCACATGTAGCAAGTTGATTGAAAAGCCTGGTTGTGATTCAATTGACTTCAACTGCTGTTCGGCTTGTTTGGCATACTGAGGTAATAAAGATTGCTCCAAACACAATGAAATTGATTCCAATGTATTATCCGACATAACAGTACTCTAGGTTCTCTAAAAAGTGGTTTAAGTTAAAAATAGGTGGTTTGTTCAGTGAAGTTACTGATATTTCATATTTCTTAGCATGGCAAACATCGAAAAAATTGAAAATTGTCAATAGTACTGCATATAGATAGCAGTTTTGCAACCTATTTATATTAGTAGTGATTCAGTAGATTCAGATAAGAGGAAGAATAGAGTAGAGTATACTGTATATCAGTTGGTGTTTAGTTAATTCTGGCAAAAACATTTGGTAGAAATGGGTTAATCCTTGTGGTTGAATTTCATAAAACGAAATTCAAGTTGAACCTACTTGAGAATGAGGAATCAGTGCATGAACATAGAACCATAATTAATAGATGCAATTCAAATAGATTATGAGTGATTGGATTCGTGGATGAGTAGATGATTATGCTTTTTCACCAAATAACCTGGTAATTGGTAAACATCGTTAATAATTGATAAACTCTAGATTTTTGTTTTGCTATGTGGGTCCATGGTGACCACTTATTACGTACTCTTACCTCACTTAGTGAGTACATCGTGACTTACTATGTATTCTTACAACACTTTGTTCGCAATCACTTCGTGATTGTTCACTACGTATTCTCGAACTACGTTCGAATCACTACGTGATTCTCACCAGTATAATCAGATGTCTATTAAAACTATTATTTATAAACAAAACACAGGGTATAAAATAAACTGAACGAGTGATTCAAAATTATACTCGGTTCATTTATTTAGGTAATTGGGCTGGTTGTTGTTGTTTTTGTTGCTTTTGTTTGGCAACGGCGTAGACCAAACCAGCGGCGAAACCAACAAAGATGGAACTGACAGACCAGAAGTTAACGGCGGCAGCGAAAAAGATCAATCCTGATAAGGCGATTGGTAATTTATTCAAAGCACCAACCATGGAGTAAGTGGTAGAACTGGTGACTCTGACACACCAAGCGGAACAGTAAGAAATACCAACAGAAGAAGCACCAGATAAGATCATGGCAGAAATGGTAGCGAATCTGTTATCAGCAGGGAAGTTAACTTCCAAATTAGCAGCGGACCAATCTTCGAAAATGAAAGAACAAATAATCAAAACTGGGATGGATAACAAATTGTTATAGTACATGGTATCGAAATCCTTGAAATTGGTCAACTTTATTCTTTTTCTCATGATCAAGACAAAAGCGGCCGAGGCGAAACAATTGGTAAACATCCAGAGGTAACCAAGGTAAAGTTCGAAAGCGTCGGAAGCGGTTTCAGCGGCGGCGGTATCACCGTACCAAGCAATAACAGAAGAGAAAACCATCAATAAGAAAGAACCTAAAGCCATAGTAGTGACTTGACCACCGAACCAAATAACTTCACCGTAAGCAATTAAAATGATAGTCAAATTCTTGAAAATAGTATAAACTGGAATTGACAAGTATTGCAAAGCTTTGGAAGAAGTATAGATCATAGCAACTAACAAGAAAGCAATTGGAGACCATTTCTTAGCTTCATCGGAGTTAAATTGACGATAAGTAATAACACCGAAAGTTTTTAAAGTACCAATAGTGGCAATACAAACAATAGATTGAACAGCTAATAAGACAAAGTTCATATTGAAAGAAAAGCCTGATAAGACATATTTATTAGTTACAGTCATCAAGATGGATGAGATACAATAACAAAAGATCGAAACTGGACCTGAGTTAGCAACTGAGGAGAGAGCACCTGAGTCGAATTTACCTGACATTTTTAATTGTTTGTATTTCTTGTGGATGAAATAAGATAACTGGGTAATTAAATAGAGCAGAAGTAATCCCATTAAAACATCTTTTGTTATTTGGCTTCGTGGTTACAAAGTTTGTCGGAAAAAAAAAAATATTTATGTACAGGATGCTCTTCCTTTAACACGCGTTAAGTGAAAAAGAAATCTCTCTTCTCAATTGGGAACAAGCACAAGTAGAAGAGATAGGGGGGAAAGGGGAATAAAGGGTAAAAGTAGAAAGGAGACTTTATAGATACTGTAGATACTATGGTATGGATGTATCCATTATATACTGTTACATTTCATATAGCCATTCTTTTTACTTTGGTTAATTTTACTTTTACTATATATATCTTTTTTCAAAAGATAAACACTCAATCTCATATGGCGTCAGTTTCATTGTTTTGCAGTTATTTTTTATAAATGTACGGCTTATGACCGTGATTGGCAGTATTGGGTATGTATTATGTATAATGTATACTGTAATACTACAGTTACATTAACTATAGACAACGTTTCTCCTGGCGTTTACTTGTTTTTAAATTGTGCATTAAATGTACTCTTCTCGGGTTTTTCTCACTACTTTTAGGTTATTTTATACTATTTTCCATTGTCTAGTAAACGTTTCTTATCTAGTAATCTTTTATTATCTGCGATTACTCTTGAAATTGCTAATGCTTTTGCATGCAAGGGGACTTCATGTAAACAAACCAAAGCCTTGCTTTGATTGTTCCCATGTGTTGCAGAGGTTGATGGCTCTAGTGAACTTCTTAACATTTGAACAGACTTTGCAATCTAGATTTATTCTTAGTTACTTTAACAGCTATCGAAATCGAAAATAATTACCTTGTTGTATATAGTACCCTTTCTCATCATTTGACCAAACTACTCTGCCATCTAGGTTAATTAACAACTAACTTGTACAACATTTACACAAACTCCACAATCTAGATTTATTCTTGGTTATAGTATCCCTCTTCGACATTTAACAGACTCTCCAATTAAGGATAACTACATCTTGTTTGTTATGGCCAATCTAGTAGAATCAAATAAAGAACTTATATTGAGGATTCAATTTATAAGAATCATTCCAGTCCGACCCCATGAGCTCAAGGATGATTCGATTTCAGTTCTTTTGTGTAGGTGTATATTAGATCTAATGGGTTTTTAACTAACCGTCTTTGTAACCAGGGCCCG
Source organism: Candida sp. Y128-05E (assembly GCA_037042355.1). Lineage (NCBI taxonomy): Eukaryota > Fungi > Ascomycota > Pichiomycetes > Serinales > Debaryomycetaceae > Candida > Candida sp. Y128-05E. Next base: position 6,138 of record JAXQKE010000094.1, on the reverse strand, counting down.
CATATCTTGGATGATAAGGCTCTGTTGCAAATATTAAAATTTCCAGTCTGGTTACATTTGTCAGTTTTCAAACTACCACATTTCGTTACTTGCGAGTTTTTTGCAACATCGGGAAAAAAAGAAATATTGAAATTTTCACCAAGACAATATTATCGAATATACTACGCGGAATAGGTACACAGTAACGTAAATACCTGCTTTGCTCCTCAAACGACCACTTACTTTCAAGTGTGATTTTTGATTCTGAAATTTTCCCCTTTTTGTGTCATGTGTGATGATTTTCCATTTAATGGAACACAATCAACTCTTGAAAAAAAAAAATTGCACCGGCCTACATCTTCAATTCTCTATTATTATTTATTCTAATTTACAATACTATTAATCTATAATATTTTTCAAGCATAATCACCACTGTTGAAAATACTGATGTCGGTTTCGGCTTTTACTTCAGAAAAGTCACCGTTTTCAATGGCTGCATCGACATGCATGCCTTTTTGATAATCTTTCATTTCGTTATTGGAATTTTTCAATCTTTGATTTGAAGCTCTCATGACTTCTAATTCTTTCAAGTATGCATGTTCGTTACCAGTAATATAATCACCAGTAAATACACCAACTTCGAATTGACTGAAAGACTCAGACTTACAACAATCAATTAAATCTTGTAAATCTTGATAAATGACAAAATCAGCACCGATTACGCGACTGATTTCGGCTTCATCTCTATTGAAACCAACTAAAGCTTTGGTATCAGCCAAGTCAATACCATAAATATGGTTGAATCTGATTGGTGGAGCACAAGAAGCGAAGTATACTTTCTTTGCACCGGCATCCCTGGCCATTTGCACAATTTCCTTGGAAGTAGTACCTCTGACAATAGAATCATCAACTAACAAGACGTTTCTGCCTTTAAATTCTGATTCCATGGCATTCAACTTCTTTCTTACCGATGATCTTCTTTCTTGTTGATCTGGCATGATGAAAGTTCTACCGATGTATCTATTCTTAACAAAACCTTCACGGTAAGGTAAGTCCAAACTTACTGCACATTGCAATGCTGAAGTTCTGGCAGTATCTGGAACTGGAATAACAACATCAATGTCTAAATCCTTGTAGGTAGAAATCTTTGCTGCTAATTTAGTACCCATTTCAATTCTAGAATGGTATACTGAAACACCATCCAAAACGGAATCTGGTCTAGCGAAATAAACGTATTCAAAAATATCAGGAGAAAAGGTTTGTGGTTTAACAACTTGTTTAAATTCCGGTTTCAGATTACCCGAACAATCTTTTGGAATTATAACCGCTTCACCCGGTTGAATATCTCTAAAAGTATCAAACCCATGGGCTTTCAAAACCACAGATTCAGAAGCTAACATATAATCGATGGTAGCATCGGAATTGACTCTTTCACCAAAGAGAAGAGGTCTGATACCATTTGGATCTCTGAAACCAATGATCCCGAAACCGGCCAACATGGCTACACAGGCATAGGCACCTCTGATTCTTTCCATAGTACCAGTCAAAGCTTTGAATAAATCCAAATTGTTAACTCTGGATTTGTTGAATCTATCTAATTCAGAAGCAAAGATGTTTAATAACAATTCAGAGTCTGAATCGGTGTTGATATGTCTATGAACATCATTATCAAGGTATTCTCTCAATTCAACGGAATTAACTAAGTTACCATTGTGGGACATTGCAATACCATATGGAGAATTGACGTAGAAAGGTTGGGCTTCACTACCAGCAGATGAACCAGCAGTAGGATAACGTAAATGACAAATACCCATGTTTCCGACTAAACTAGTCATTCTAGCTTGGGTGAAAACATCACGGGCCATACCATTACCTTTACATTGGTAAATTCTTCCCTTTGGACCATTTGTAACTATACCAGCAGCATCTTGACCTCTATGTTGTAAAAACATAGCACCTTCAAACAACTCTGGGGCAACATTCTTTTGTTGATTCGCAAGTACGACACCTGAGATACCACACATTTTTTAAAAAGAGTTGTTGTTAAAAAAGTTTACACTAACTAATTGAAACCTAGCGAAATTAATAATCCTATTAATCCAATCAAACAAAGGTTTGAATCCACTGGTTTAATCATTTCTAGAAATGAAAATTTTCAAAAATCTTTATATGCTGAGACCTCATCGAAGCGCCGGTATTTCCTGCATATTACGTGCTAATAAGATTATCTGACTCTTATCAATCAACATTTACACATTTATTAAGAGATTTATATACAATTGTAAATTTGGTTGAAAAAAGAAAAGAAAAGTGTATACCATAGTATACTTTTGATTATATTAATAATTTCTTCATTCTAAATTTCAATTACCTTTTCATGGCGTATCATCAAATGATGATTGGTTTTTTTTTATGATTTTTTTTTCTTTTTTTTTTAAATAACATTATAACAAAAATTAAAACATACCTCTATAATTCATAATTCATACATGTTTAATATACAGATTCGTAAAAGTTGACAAGTTGACACTTGTCAGATTTGAACTCATTGGGATGATGGTGGCTTGGATTGAGGAGGGGATTGTTGGGTTGGGGGCATGGAGTTATATTGTTGAGGATATTGTGGGTAACCTTGTGGTGGATAACCTTGTTGTGGGTACCCTTGTTGTGGTGGGTATCCTTGTGGTGGATAACCTTGCTGTGGGTAACCTTGAGGTGGATAACCTTGTGGTGGGAATCCTTGAGGTGGGTAACCTTGTGGAACTGGTTGGGAATCAGCAGAAGCTGGTTGAGATTGGTTTTGATATTGTGGTTGTTGACTTTGTTGGTTCTGTTGTTGACCTTCTTGAATGGTTGGTTGACCTTTATATTCATAACCTGACTTTTTATGAACAGTCTCATTACCTTTTGGTAATTCGTCAATTCTAAATGGTTTTGGTACGGCTTTTTCATTTTCAGCAACATATAATTCTCTATCAATAGTAGCAGGAATTGGCTTAATCTCAGTACCCAATTCTTGTTCAATCTTGTACAAAGAATATCTATCGTTCCAACTCATCAAATTGATAGCTAAACCTAAATGACCAAATCTCCCTGATCTACCGATTCTATGTAAATAGGTTTCGGCGGTTTTGGGGAAATCGAAATTAATAACCACATTCACGGCTTGGATATCAATACCTCTGGTTAACAAATCGGAACATACCAAGTTTCTAACTTTTCCTTGTCTAAATTCATGGAAGACTTTGTTTCTAGCTTGTTGAGGCATTTTGGCGTGGGAATAATAACATGAATACCCCAATTCGGTGATTTTCTTGGCCAACAACTCGACTCTTGAAGTTGAGTTACAGAAGATAATCGATTGATTAATTTGCAATTTGGAAAACAAGGTGTTCAAACAGTGTAATTTTTGTTTTTCTTCAACAAATGCATAGAATTGGGAAATACCTTTAAGGGTCAATTCGTCCATCAAGTTAATTTCATAGGGCTTGGTCAAATGTTTATCCATAAATGCTTTAACTGTCAAGGGGAAGGTAGCCGAAAATAACAATGATTGTCTCGTTTGAGGGAAGAATTCCAAAATTTGTTCAATAATATTCTTGAATTCCCGACTCAACATTTTATCGGCTTCATCCATAACAAACAAGGGAGCTTCTGATAAATCGGCCACTTTTCTCGATGCCAAATCCAACACTCTCCCTGGGGTACCTACCAAAATATGAACAGGTTCACTTAATCTCACAATATCATCTCTTAATGACGTACCACCAGTGGTAACCATACATTGAATATTTAAATGTTTACCTAAAGTTCTAACGACTTGGGAGGTTTGTAATGCCAATTCTCTAGTAGGCACAAGTATTAAACTTTGAATTTTGTTAATCTTGGGTTTGATTTGTTGTAAACATGGTATAACGAAAGATGCAGTTTTACCAGTCCCGTTTTTGGCTCTGGCCAAAATATCTCTTCCAGCTAAGGCCATTGGAATCGATTCTTCTTGAATTGGTGATGGTTTTTCAAACCCAGCTTCGAATATCCCCATTAATAATTCTCGTTTCAAATTTAAATCTTCAAATGATTTTCCCTTAGTATTGGTGACATCTTCGGTTTGTGGTCTAAGATCCCTTTCCGGTAAATTCAAATCTTGCTTCCAATCACTCATAGTTGTCTAATTAGTATTACTAAAACTCAATAATTTGAAATGCTCGTTCTATTTTTTTTCTCTAAAACCTTTGCTTCGATATCAATGCTTGGTCTATACTATATCTAACCAGGTGTTTCTAGTAATATATTCTGTTTCGTTCAAACTCGGTTCAATTGCTACTGCTAGTTCCTAAAGGGTCGAAAATTTTTCGTGGCCAAAGTTGAGCACTGTGTACAGGATATAGATTTACCCGGATCATAAACTGGAGAACGTAAAGAAGGGGGATAAGACAAGAGTAATAGGGAATGGCAACCTTCCAGTAATCAAGATGTTTATGCCAGGTGATTTGTAAGATATTCAAAAAAAAAAATTGTGGTAAAAGTGAATTAATGGTTGAATAAACTTGGTTTACACGGAATTATAAGAATAGTTGTGTATTATGCTGTAGTACCGTAAACTGGTAGTGATATTGTTGTTTTCTTCAAAATCTCTGAAGCATCGAAGCATAATTGATACCTGATCTTCTCTGATCTTTTCCCTTATTATGTCTCTGGTGAATCTTGTAAGCGATTAAACTTAAACCTGATTAATTATAGTATTTAATATTAGCTTCAACATAGTTTAATAGGCATCGGAAAAGGTAACAGTACCACGAGTTGATCTAACAATCAATCTCTTCTGGTTGCATTGTAAACATCAAAAGTTAATTAATTTATTTCACTTCAAGTTGTATTAGCATTTCCAGTGACTGCCAAAGTTAATCCATAGTACTCCATTGTCGTTTGGACATGGTAATTCCACCAAATTAGTACACATTCTTAACCAAAAATTCTTCGTAAACCCCATGTTAATTCTTCTTCTTCATTTATTAATTTCTTCATCATTCCTGGAAATAAAGTGGGCAATCTTTCCATCGACATCAGCGTCATCCACCATTTTCGAGTACATGCCAGTCATGATATCTTCCTGGGTTATATCAGTAATCAACAAATTCTGTTCATGCAATTGTGCCACTGTCAAATTGAATGGGAAAATACAGGTTTCTTTAGGACATGCAATGATAGATAGGGTTGGCTGGAGCAAATGCTGCTTTAACTCAGTCGAACATAAAGGACAGTTCATCTGTAATCCATGAATTCAGCTGGAAATGTGTTATTTTTAATCCAGCAATGTCTTTTCTCCATCGCGATGATTTCTCTGGATGTTTAATATTAGTAAGTATTTACAATGAAATTGCCACAGGAAACAGTACAGAAGTTACAACTGGATCCCAATTGTATACGTAACATCTGTATCTTAGCCCATGTCGATCATGGAAAAACATCTTTGAGTGATTCGTTATTGGCTACAAATGGGATCATTTCACAGAGGTTGGCTGGTAAAGTACGGTACTTGGATTCAAGAGAGGATGAACAATTAAGAGGGATCACCATGGAAGCTTCAGCTATATCTTTGTATTTCAAAATGGGGAGGAGACTAGCAGATTCGCAAGATGTAGTCATGAGTGAATATTTGATCAATTTGATTGATTCTCCGGGACATATTGATTTTTCTTCAGAGGTTTCTACGTCTTCAAGATTATGTGATGGTGCTGTGGTCGTGGTCGATGTAGTAGAAGGGGTTTGTTCCCAAACAGTTAACGTTTTACGTCAAAGTTGGGTGGATAAGTTAAAGCCATTGTTGATTATCAACAAAATGGATAGATTGATCACGGAATTACAATTGTCTCCTACGGAAGCTTACCATCATATAAGTAGAGTCATTGAACAAGTGAATTCTGTTATTGGTTCGTTTTATGCCGGTGATCGTATGGAAGATGATATGATTTGGCGTGAAGGGGGTTCTAAAGGTGATTTCGTTGAACAAGACGATGAGGATCTTTACTTTACTCCAGAAAAGAATAATGTTATTTTTGCCTCCGCCATTGATGGCTGGGCATTCACTATAAACACATTCGCCAAGATTTACCTGGCTAAATTAGGGTTCTCTCATAAAGTATTGGCAAAGACTCTTTG
>JAXQKE010000093.1:0-53795 GCA_037042355.1 Candida sp. Y128-05E | reverse complement strand
CCGTGCCTCAAGCGTGTAAAGATCCGTGCCTCAAGCGTGTAAAGATCCGTGCCTCAAGCGTGTAAAGATCCGTGCCTAATTCTTTGACATCAATACTATAAACCAACCAACTCTCAAAGATATTTAATCCAGATAAAATAATCTACTGAGTACTATAGAATAATCTTTTCGACATATTCCAACACTTTATACAACTACGTCAGACCTCAACACCATCATGTAGAAAAGCATGGTTAAATTTATGTATGATTCATCCCGATTGGGTAATACCGCTAACACATACATCCAGATCAGAGAAAACATGTATGACTAATCGAAGATACGTCGATAGAAATATAAAATGAGTACAAGATGGTAAGTTATACAGAGATAACCACATACTTGTGAATTGCTAGAATATTCATTGTACCCTTTTCAATTGCAACCTGTTGCGTCCATGATAAATTATTTGTGAATATATCTGGTATGAGAATCATAATAATATTTATAGTAGTTCTCTTACTCAGACATTATGAATGGATCATACTTCATATCACTTACTTTTACACTTGTTAATTTTTATATTCAATTGTAATTTGATTATTGACCACATTTTTCATGTCGCAAAATTTGTCTAACTACCCTATTAGGTAATCTCCGGATTTGATACTTCAACAATCGTAGAACCTACCAACCATGAGATATATGTGCAATATCTAACTCTTGAAATTCCTGATTTGTTTTACAGATTTGTATATCTTTCTTTTTCAATTTATGGGATATTTTCATTTTACCTATAAAATTCACATAATTTGAAAATATTAGTAGTAAATTGATAATAACAATCTTAATGAAAGGTTGGATTAGGATTCCGATATTCCTCTAAAAAGAATGTTTGGCCCATGGTTACATGCATAGTTAGTTCAAATATTTGAGATACTGGTATATATCATAGATTATGTAGATATCTAAGACAAAAATATTTACAGTAAATTAAACATTTAGTACATTAAACAATAGAAATACCGAGTAATATTTAAACCTACTCAGCCATCCAATGGAACATTTAATTCAGGCAGTACTTATAAATGGAGAATTTGTTGTCAGCAGAGTATGATATTATTGGGGCAAATATTAATGAGTGACATTTGAAGGTTTCAGCTGCCCAAAATGAAAAAAGTTTATTATCGTCAATGATACATACTAATTTATTACTGTTTACACGGGGATGTAAATATGATCATGTTATTACCTAATTACTAAACTAATCATATATATAATATTTACTTCTTTATTAACCCTTGAAAAGAAAAAAGATTCTCTTCTGTTCCCAATTTTAAATCAACTTGTAAATAACTGCTTAAGTCATATACTTCTTTTAAATTAATGCATTATTATTATTATTATTATTATTATTATTATTATTATCAATTTGACAACCTATTTTGCTATGCTTTGTTCCTCTTCAGTTTCGAAAACTATATCATTTCCCTCTGAATCCACATCATTCCACACGAATTTGATCCGGAAATATTTTGCCAAGAATGTAAGTAGCAAAAGAATTGGAACTTCAAGCAATGGGCCAAAGACCGCAGCAATGGCTTGTTTTGATCCAGATCCATAAATGGCAATGGCAATTGCTAAACTGAGTTCGAAATTATTGGAAGCGGCAGTGAATGTTTGAGTAATTGTTTCGCCATAACTAGCTTCACAGCCCCATTTCCATTGACCTGGTTTAATGGAACAACAAGTTTCCTTCTCGTCATCGGAATAAACTGGTTTGGCAATTGGTTTTGGTTTTGTAAACAAATTAAATCTCGATATATATCTCATACCAAAGAAGGTGCCAAACCAGGTGATTGTGAAGTACAACACTAAAGGAACAAAACATCTTAAACCGTCACCGATATTTTTAATAAAATCATTACCTTTTTCCATGAAAATAACTATAATGGTGTATAATAACGCAATCAATGCCCATGGGGAAATAAAAGGCAAGTATCTCGATTCGAATTTAGATCTACCAACTGTAAGCAAGAAGAAAGTTCTAATAATGACCCCCAAACCTAAAGGAATACCCAAGAAGAACGCCACTGATTGGGCCACTTGCGAATAAGCCATATGGTGTTCACTAGTATCACCAGTTATGACATAACAGAAAAAGATCTGATATGGAGCATACAACACTACTTGTAATAAAGAATTTATCAATACAATAATGGCACAGAGAGTATTATCCCCTTGAGCAATATCGTTCCATAACAAAACCATAGCAATACATCTGGCTAAACCAATCATAATAATCCCAGTTCTATATTCAGGCAAATCAAATAAAGTCAACCAAGCCAAACCAAACATTAAAAATGGACATATGATCCAATTAATTAATAAAGAAAACAATATTGGTTTCAAGTACATATTTTTATTAAAGAATTTATGTGAGTTTTCCCACTCCACTTTAGTTAATGGAGGAATCATCATGATAATAAGACCTACTGCCAAAGGAACAGAAACATTCACCACTTGTGACTTATCCAAAGCAGTTCTAGAAGCAGGTACATAGACTGATAACAAAATCCCTAAGATCATTGCTAAAATGATCAACAACGGGAGAAGTTTATCAGTGATAGATAATCCGTGAAACACAGATTTCATATTATTAGAAATTAAAGGCATCTTGAAAGATGGTTTTTGCAGTCAGAATTGTGGTATTTTATGGTTGCAAAAGATTCCCCATCCTTTATAAATGATTTAATGAGATGAGCAAATTGCTTATGTAATGAAAAGATTAGAAATTATTTTCAGCAACGTTTTAAAAAATTGATTTTTTCTTGGTGCGCAATATAATTAAACAATTATACTAAGCAAAGTTTTAGTAGGAGCAGTTTATGCAATAGTCACATCACTTAATATTCAAGTGATACACACGGCTGACTCATATTCTCTCATAAACATTTTTATTTTTTTTTTTTTTTCAATTAATAACTCACGAGTTAATTTATTATATGCTATCTGTTCATTCAAATATGCTCATCATGTAATCTACTCAATCTCTCCATATGCTTAGTAATTTTTATGCAAGATAAATACTCACAAGTATCCTATGGTTTACATAGACCATCAAATAATATGTCAGGTCTCGTATTATACACTGCTCCTACTGCAAATGGATTGAAAATTCCTATTATTTTGGAAGCTTTACAATTAGATTATGAATTAATTTTAGTTGATCTTCATGCTAAAGAACAGAAAAAGCCAGAATTCCTTGCTAAAAACCCCAATGGGAGAATCCCCATGTTGGTAGATAATAGTACCAACATTACAGTCTCTCAATCTACTGCAATCATTCAATATTTATGTGATGTCTACGATAAAGATTATAAACTTTCATTTGCTCCAGGTTCTCAAGACTACTACAAGTATTTGGAATTGTTAATCTTCCAAGTGAGTGAAGCTGCTCCCATCCATTCCCAATTGAACCATTTTGTCAACAAGTGTAAGGTAAATGATGAATATGCTAAAGACCGTTACACTTGGTATAACAAAAGTATTTATAATACCATTGAAGCTTATTTGAATGCTAATAAGGCTAATGGTCCCTACCTAATGGGTGACCATTTGACTGCTGCCGATTACCAATTCTTCCCCTCGGTTCATGACGCTAAGAAAATCAATATTGATATTAACCAGTGGCCCTTGGTTGCTGTTTGGTATAACCAAATGTTCGACTTGCAGCTGGTGAAAACGGCTATGGAAAAGATAAACTATAAAGTTTAAGTAGTTATTTCACTACTGGATGGATTGAAAATGCTCAAAGGAAAAGGTAGATTTGGTTAATGTAATTCAATAAATATCTACTCTATAAAATTTATATGACTTCTTCATTGCCATTTACATTTAATTAAAGCCATGAAATAACATCTTGACACCAATTAGGCCAATCGACTGTTTGAATATTGCAATCACATCTATGGTATTGTTATCGCCTTATTTTTTTTATCTTCGATAGATATGATCGTCCACAAAGCATTCTTCAATGGTAAAAGACCAAGATTGATCTATATCTGGATCAAATTCATCCCCAAAAGCATTATATCATGTAAACTATTGAGACATTAAGTTTGCAAAATATAGATACAAATGAACACAAATATAAGATCAAAAGGTAGATACTAAATAAACAAAAATATTAATTGGTATGATCAAAATACAGACAAATCTCTCTATACAAAGTTAAGCGATGGTTGACGAGGCGCGTAATTAAATATATACATATATATATAAATGGAGAGAAACAGTTTTCTCTTCAAGGGATAACTATCGAGTAAATATTATACAGAGGATTAGTTTAGTATATAAGTAATTACATCCTTATTTAAACGGGAGTACCTCTATTTGTATTTCTAAATTAATATCACTTAGCAGGGCTGTCTGAGCCATCCTTGGGCTCCTAAATATTTTTTTATAACTTGCATATATTGAAAAAAACCTATAAATATCTAAAATTGTACTTTAAAATAACCGTAATAGCAATTAGTAGTACCACCTTAGCCATTCATAGGCTCTTCTCTCATTTTTTTTTTTTTTTTTGAAGACATGCATATATTGAAAATAACCTATAAATACCTAAACTTTTACTATAAAATAACCGTATTGGCTATTAGCAGCACCACCTTACCCATCCTTTGGCTCTTCTCTCACGCGGGGGTAATGGAGAGGAATTTTTTCAATATATTGTGGCTCTCGCCTCTAACTATTCACTAGTTGGAGAATATTACCCAATTATATCTGGGCGTGTGGCGCAGTTGGTAGCGCGCTCCCTTCGCATGGGAGAGGCCATGAGTTCGATTCTTATCTCGTCCAGTTTAGTTTTTTGCAATTTGATACCCATCGATACTTTTAGATACCAATTAAGATCACATTTAGTTCCTTTTCTCTAATCCCTTTCCGATATTGTTAACTTTTTGGCTATCAAATTTGCAGATTCTTTCTATTCAGATTTTTTTTTCTTGGGTGTATTTGATCTATACAAATCATAATTAGTCAAAACTAACCATATAAACAAGACCATCACATATATGTACATTTCTTTGTCTAAATACTGATATATCAATATTACAGAACTCACAAATTCTTACAATATAGTTGGTCCAACATCTACTAGCCACGTATAATCTTTTATTGGTTGTTTCTTAAACTAGACAATTAGGTAATGTTTCATAGTCATAGAAACATCTCAATTTGTTGCATCTATACTATACCTGTTTTCTACAGTTATTTAAGAAGACGCATTTCTATTTATCTCATACATATAATATATAACTCTACCAATCCAAACCGGCATTACTAGAACAGCCAATTGGTGACACTATTTTACGAGAGGGTACTTTTATTTTGAACTTCTCGTCGAATTTACGAAGACTCTTGACTGATTCAGAGTTACTTTCATCCTGTGTGACCATCCATTTCTTAGTTCCCAACGCCTTGTCTAATTCATCGGTTGGTGGCAATTTGACATATATTTTTCCATCCAGCTCTTTGATGTCAAAAACAGCAAGTGATTGCGATTCATCATTCTTACAAGTACCTTTCTTATCACTTTCCGCATCAATAATATAATTACGTTTATGCAATGGACATGAAACATAGGTGTTATTCTCGGAATCTGTTGACACAATACCTTGTGAGAGCACAAACGCCCGTTTGTGACCACACATATTATGTGAAGCAAATACCTTACCTTTCAGACGGAATAATGCAATCTGTGTGTCAGAGACCAATATTGTGGCAGATGATCCCGATTCGGTATCTGGAAGATCTGCAGAGTCACAAACACTGGTCCATGACAAACTAGACCACCTTTGGTTCTTGAAATCGGCTTTTTCAACTTCGATTTCTGGCCAATCTGCTGGTCTTCGTTGACCTCTTTCCCGAATAATTTCAACGGTATCTTGTTTCTTGGTGGTGTTAATGAATTGCTTGAATATAGCACTCTCCTTATGCTGACCAACCGCTGACGCCCATTCGTCGTAATAGTGGCTAACCAATTCATTCATTTGATCTTCTAACTCTTGCGCAATACCCAATTTGTCGAATACAATCACATCTCGTAAGTATTCAATTCCACCATCTAAACTTTCCACCCACCTGGCTGTTCTTTGTAATCTGTTAGCAGTTCTAAAATAAAGCATCAAGTATCTATCCAAAAGTGGTATAACTTGATCGGGTGGCACATCTGCTTTCAACAACTGGGCATGAGCAGGAGTCATTCCCCCATTTCCCCCTACGTAAACGTTATAACCTTTCAGCACAGCGCAAAGACCAAAATCTTTCGAATGAAACTCAGCACAATCACGAACGCACCCTGATACACCACCTTTCATTTTGTGAGGAGACCTTATACCTTTGTATCTTTCTTCTAATCTGATTGCTAAACCAACCGAATCGCCAATACCGTATCTGCACCAAGTTGAACCAACACACGATTTAACATTTCTTAAAGCTTTACCATATGCTTGACCGGACTCAAACCCATTCTTTCCTAATTCTTCCCAGATATGTGGTAATTGATCTTTAGTAGCACCAAATAAATCCACTCTTTGAGCACCAGTAATTTTGGTATACAAGTCATATTTCTGAGCAATCTCACCGACGGCGATTAATTTTTCTGGTGTGATTTCTCCAGCTGACATTCTTGGAACAACGGAATAGGTACCATTTCTTTGGATATTTCCCAAAAATCTGTCATTAGTATCCTGTAACCCATGAACGTCTGATTCTAAAAGATAGCGGTTGTACAAGGTTGAAAGAATTGAAGCAATGGTCGGTTTGCATATTTCACATCCAGCGGCTGTAGGAGTGATTCCTAGATTCTTCATCACCTCTTTGAAGCTTTGATACTTCTTAACCATAATCAAAGAGAATAAATCTTGTCTCGACTCATTGAAATGGACACATAATGCTTTCGAAATAGTCTTCCCCATCTTATTCATTTCCAACTCAAAGATTGCCTTGACTGTAGGTTCACATCCACCGCATGCTGTTCCGGCTTTCGTACAGGTTTTCAATTCAGGTACTGAGGTACATGTACCATCACGAACTTTCTCGACTAATTGCCCTTTAGAAACGTTATGACAGGAACAAACTTGTGTATCATCAGTCAAAGTATCAACGTTATCGGCATCGTCACCCACCAGACCGAATAAGAACTCGGAGGGTGTGACATCCAAAGGTTTTCTGGCTTTCACTATGGCTGCAAATTTAGTGAATTGTTTGATGTTTCCTACCAAGATTCCCCCAAGCAAGTATTTCCCATCATTAGTGAATAGAAGCTTCGTGTAGTTACTATCGATTGGATCTTCAAATACAATTGGCCTCACTTTTTTATCTTTGCACCCTTTAGGTAACCAGGTAACACCCTTCAGATCGGCAAAATAGTCACCAAAGGCGGCAACATTGACACCCATCAACTTCAATCTAGTTCCAATGTCCGGTTCAGTGAATTCTCTTAATGAATGGTATTTAGCTTGAATCAAGTTGAAGCATAGAATATCAGCCATCGTCATTCCAGGAGCTATCAATCCAAAAGTTCTATTGTTCCATGAAGCGCATTCCCCAATAGCAAAAATATTTGGGTCGGAGGTTCTCATATGGTTATCAATGGTAATACCACCACTCTGGGACGTAGTGATACCAGCATCTTTTGCCAATTCATCTCTCGGTTTAATTCCGATAGTGTAGCATAGCAACTGACATTCATCTTCTTCATCATTGTTGTATTGAACGCGAGAAAGTTTTCCACTCTTGTCAAAGATTAACTTTTCAACTAAAGTGCCAGTTCTTGCTGTAACTTTCAAGTCTGTAACTTTATCCGTGAGCACTTTTCCTCCTTTCTCGTCCAATTGCTGTGAAAGTAGCCATTTTGACCGATGAACCACAGTAACATTGTCATATATTTCCATATCCAACAATGCCTTGGCAGCCTCAAGACCCAATAATCCGCCTCCAACTACTACAGCCCTCTTTGTTGTGGGCTTGGTCACTGATTCCTTCAATTTTTCACTAAAAGCAAGCATTGAATTCAAATCGTCAATGGTACGATAAACAAAACATCCCATCTGACCGTAGCTTTGGGGACTCAATGGGTCCATATCCTTCGGAGTTGGTAACATTTCCAAGGGCAATAATGCAGTTGATCCAGTTGCGAAAACTAATTGGTCGTACTCATACTTGTTTCCCGAAGAGGTTTGCACAAACTTTTCTTCTTTGCAAACTTTTACCACCGCTTCATCAATCCTGTAATCCCAATGATTGACATTTCTTTCCTCGTAAAATGATTCTGGAGCTAGCAACAACTTTTCAAATTCTCGATGTTCAAAAAATTCCGTTAAACCAACTCTGTTGTATGCATAGTGTGGTTCTTCCCCTATAATCAAGTAGGTGTATTCTTGTACTGTATCTTCTTTCAACATCTTCTCCAAGAATGCAATACCCACCATACCTAACCCTATTATTACGATTCTTTGTTTTTCGCCGACCATCTTCAAGCTGGTTGCTACTGGTGGTATACCTTCACGTTCTCCTGATCCAAGATTTAAATTCTCTTTGATCATTTTGAGTCGGTTGACAATAATTTGTTTGAACAAAAATAATGGAATACCTTTACTTACCTATAAATGATTTCATAGTTAAATCTTTGCTCGTGCTAACTACTCTTATCTATGTATTACAATGATCCAATTGAATTGCTGGCATAGCAACAGAAAAATAAAGATTAGATGATCACAAAATAAAGTCATCTATGTAGACGTAAGACTCGATTTGAGAGATCAGCGGAGAGATTGTTACTGATAAGAATCTTTAGCGAGAAAAAAATAATTCCCCTGGCATAGTTGCATGTGCAACAATTTTCAGATAAGGTGATAATTCATCTACAATCTTCAATACTTTTCTAGAAATTAGATCACCTTGCAAGAACTTATTCCTACATCATCATCAACCTAAGGCCATTGCTTATACGGCGAAGATTATTAATTTATACAGGATAGCTAATGTGAACCCTTTCATGTAGGGACTTGTAAACACTTAGAGAAAACAATTTGTATGTGTATACTCACGCCTTTGATCCTCCAATCCGAAATATTCTTGGACGCGCGGCGCTATTCCTTATCTACTCCACTCGCTAATCCAATGGCTTACATTATCAGCCTTGATCGGTATTGTAATATAGCAAATAGTAGATAGTATCTTGAAAACCTGCTGATTAATCTGATTATCTGGCTTTCAATTGGTTGTCGGACGAACGTGTGCCTTATCTCTCCATCCTTCTTATCTCTCCATGCGTTTTACGTCAATGCAACACAAGCCAGGTTTTATGCATGAATCAAAAAATAATATGTTTTGTGTCAGTTTCTTGTTAAATAGTACATAGATGGTACGTTTATAGAACGAACAAGATTAATATATCGAACAATCTCTTTGACTGAAAGACTAACTCTGTGATTTTATATAAATAATTAAATACCTCGGTTCCATTGCACATACTTTAGAAAATACTTCAAAACATCAATGGTATTTTTAATTTTGTAACTTGTTGACAGTTGTCTGCTAAGCGGGATCATGAGATAAAATAGCATATACAAACAAATTTGGTTTGCTATTTTGTAATTTTTAGCGCAAGTTGGAGTTAATATCTTATCTCTCTTCTTTGTTACTTTATTTTTGATCTTGGCAAAGTTGTTGCATAATCTAAGTTTTTTTTGCAGTCAATTTCTTGGAGCATATCTGGATCTACAAATCAAACTACGTAATTACATGCAAGCTCAATGGACATCAATACGGTGAACAATGTTTCTAGCATTATCTTCTTAGATTGATCTAATATATCTATATAAGTACATACTATTGTCAATTTTTCAAGTCTTTTCCATCTGACATAGAATGAGTTTTGTTGAGAAAGAATCGAAGCAGTCCAAGCCTCCTTCAGTGGATGAGGCTGAAGGAGAATTTGTTGAATTAAAGGAAGACCCTACTACAAAACCCAAAAGATATACCGGTCTTCTTGATTCATTCAATGAGGTAGATGATGTGAGTTTGGGGGTTGATCCAACTTTGCCTGAACTTTCCAAACTTGCAATCAGAACTAAAAACCATCCTAGTCTGCTTAACCCTAGCTATGGAAAAATCCTCACATTGGCTGCATGGTTTGGTACTGGGTTTTTGATTGTTAGTGGTATTCCTCTTCGTGCCGCTGGACCTGTTGGGATGTTAATCTCAGTTGTTGCTATAGGGGCTATGGTTCAGACTTCAGTTCAAGCGATTGGAGAACTATCAGTATCGTACCCAAATTCAGGGGTAATTCTCAAGTACGCTGGTCAGTTTGTTGATCCATCTTTTGGATTTAGTATGGCTTGGAATTATTCGCTTACTTACATGTTCATGTTTCCTTTAGAATTATTTGGTTGCTCAATTATTATACAGTATTGGGATAAAAATACCAACCCTGCCATATATATATTAGTTTTGTATGTTTCAATGCTGTTTATTGCTATCTTTGGCTACAAAGGTTATAGTGAATGGGAATTGTTTCTGGGTGTTATAAAAATGATTGCGGTGGTCGGTTTCATGATCTTGGCCATTGTCATCATCTGTGGAGGAACTCCTGAACCTGGTTATCTTGGGGCTTCTCTTTGGTATTCTCCTGGTATATTTGCTCATGGTTTCAAAGGGTTTTGTTTCTCGTTAACAACAATGGCGTTCGTCTTTTCAAGAGGAGAATCAGCCGGTACCGCAGCTGCAGCTTCTCCAGTTCCAAGAAAAGCATTACCAAGAGCAATTGGGATGATGTTCTTGAGAGCTCTCTTGATTTACTTTGTACCATTCTTGTTATATGGTTTTATTGTTAGATGGGATGATAAAAGATTACTTGGTGCTCTTAGTTTGGGGGGATCAGCTTCTCCCTTTGTCATTGCCATTGGTAATGGAGGTGTAAGAGGTTTACCTTCGGTTTTCAACGCCGTTTGCTTGATATCAATTTTCAATCTTGGTGTTCAATGCATTTCTATGTCTGCTACCAATTTGGCACAGATGGGTGTTATAGGATACGCTCCAAAATATTTTGCTTATGTTGATAAATCTGGACGTCCACTTGTAGCGATTTGTGTTCAATTGATTTTTGGAACTTTAGGTTTCAGTCGTGCCAAACTTGCTGGTGATGCGGTTCCAGATTACTGTCTTTTTGGTTCAGGGTTGACTTCTATTTTCACTTGGACGGCAACAAATGTGGTTCTTTTCAGATATAGAAGAGCCTTGTCAGCCCAGGGTCGGAAAGTGAGTGACCTTCCTTACGCTTCTAAGTTTGGAATATACGGTGCTATCTTTGGATCGATTCTTGGATTTTTGATGTTGGTTGGCTACTTTTGGTCAATCTTATGGCCATATGGTGGTAAAAAATCAAGCCCACATATTTTTTTCATGTTTGGTATTCCCTACACTATAAACTTTGTTACTTATTTTGGCCACAGAATCATTACAGGTAATTATAAATTGTTTATCCGTGCTAAAGATGTTGATTTGGATTTAGGTAGAAAAGAAGTAGACCTTGCAAAAATTGAGGAAGAAGTGGAATATGCAAACGAAAGGGAATCTCAAATGCCCATTTACAAAAAGTTGTATACTATCTGGTGTTGAAATGCATCAAGAGGTATTCGAAAAGTGTCGAGTTTTTGTTTTGTAGTGATTAATAGTATTAAGTGAATAATTAAATAATTGAATAATTGAAGAGTGATTAATTGAATTAAATGTAGTGTATACTCAGTTCCATCCCAAGAGATATGTAAAAGTAAACTTCCTAGTAACAGCTGTTTTTGCAGTGGTATTGTTATGAGAAATAGATCTAAGTTGATTTGACAACATGCAACAGTTGAGCTACAAACAAAAATATTGATTAATGTCAAGAGTCGTTTATAGGAGCTAACCATATAATGATAATGATATCCTCAACTAGTGGGCGTGTCAGGGTTACAAAGATGGTTGGTTTACATTTTAATTGTATAGATTTAATACACATCTAAGAAAAAAAGGAAAAAAAGCTAAATTCAAACGAACTGAGAAATGATGACAACCCTCTACTATCACACAGTGTATATATCACAAGCTCTTTCTCTGTCTGTAAGATACTTATGACGGTATCACGCCAATACGTAATGTAAGCCAAGAAATCGTCAACTTTGAACATAGAGATAAAACACCCTATTGTGGTCAAGAATAAAATAAATTCTACCCTATCACATTGGTACCAATTACATATGCGAATGCCAACAAGCTCTACTATTGGGAAGATAGTTTCTTGTTACTAGTTATTTGTCGCTAAAAAACGGCTCAGATATTATATGCAAGTTATGCAGGGCTTTCTGAATGCTCAACTAAATCTCCATTCCTTAAGATCCATTAAGCCTTCTTAAAACTCAACGCAAGTCAGTAAATGAATTGATCTTGAATCAGAATCTACAGATCTTTTGTTCAGTATCTATTAACAGTGGATCACAAGTGACCGTGGCTCACAATTGACCGTGGATCACAATTGACTGTGGATCAAGAATCAGTTCATAGATAACGAAACAATTAAGATTGTGCATGCTTGTGCATACTGGTTGCGCAATCTGTCATTGAGAGTATTTATGTCAATGATGCATGTTCTTATCTATGAAAATTACCGATTAGGATAAAAACTTTAAATTACTGATCCCATTATATTCGAAAGTTAGTAAATTTTCTTTATCTCTCCAGGGTAGTTATTAGGACAAACATGATTTCATGTGTGTTTCTTTATCATTCAAAAAAGTAAGATAAGGTAAAACACTGTATATTAGTGGGCTCTATACCCAAAGTGCTTACGATATTTATAATTATTCAAAATGAAAAACTTACTTGTATCTTTGAATAGTCTGGATGAAATTTATGGAGTTATTGGGGATTCTCCAATAGCATTCACAAGAATAACCTCAATTATTGAATCTGGATCTCAGGTAGTATTAATGTCTCACCATAAGGAAAGTCTCCCACCTTTCATCCAAGAGCATATTGAAAACAGAAAATTGAAATATATTCAATCCGATTACTCGTTTGATTGTTTGAAGGACGACATCGTGAATCAAGGTAGATCTCAAGTACAAAATGTGCTAGATCGGGTATTCGTGGCACTTCCTCACAACTACGACCAATTGAAAGCAAAGCTTTATTTATATTGCAGGGAATATAGAATTCCAATAAACACAGCTGACAGTCCTCAGTTTTCCACATTTAGTTTGTTATCAACTTATACGTCGGGGGATTTCCAATTGGGTGTTTCTACAAGGGGGAAAGGATGCAAATTAGCTTCCCGGATAAAACAAGAGTTGGTGAGTTCTTTGCCTCACAATATAGATGAAATCTGTAACATTGTGGGGAAATTGAGGAAAACCATTTATGAGGAAGATGAACTCAAAAACAAAGAAATTATTGGAGACTTGGATGATGACGCAATTACCACATCTTCTCTCAACTCTCTAGTATACGAATACAATAATAGCAGGGAACAAAAAAAACTCCAAAGAAGCAGGTGGTTGAGTCAAATTGTACAGTATTATCCCTTGAATAGATTGTCTCTGATCAACATTGACGATTTGACAAGTGCTCGTCAACAGCCAGTGCTCCCAGATACTTTAGACAATCTACACGTTGACAGAACTACTCCAATTGAAAAACAAGGATCTATCTCATTGATTGGGTCAGGTCCAGGTTCGGTTTCTCTATTAACATTGAGTGCATTTCAAAGTATTTTTGATGCCGACTTGATATTGGCTGACAAGCTTGTACCACAGCAAATTATTGACTTAATTCCACAGCACCGGACAAAACTTTTTATTGCAAGGAAGTTTCCTGGAAATGCAGATGCTGCCCAACAAGAATTATTGCAAATGGGTTTGGATGCGTTATCCAAAGGAGAAAAAGTGGTTAGATTAAAACAAGGTGACCCATATGTTTTCGGTCGGGGTGGCGAAGAATACAATTATTTCGTTCAACATGGATATATCCCAATGGTAGTTCCGGGTTTGACATCAGCATTGACAGCGCCAGCTTTTGCTAGTATTCCTGTTACCCATCGTGGAGTTGCAGATCAAGTATTAATTTGTACTGGAACTGGAAAACGTGGAACATTACCCACTCCTCCCGAATTCAACAAAACTCGGACTACAGTTTTTCTAATGGCCTTGCATAGAATCATTGAACTTATTCCAAAATTGATCCAAGAAAATAGCTGGGATCCTGATTTACCTGTGGCGATAATCGAAAAAGCTTCTTGTCCAGATCAGCGAATAATAAGAACCACCCTTTCACGTGTTGCTGAAGCAGCTGATGCTTGTGGTTCTAGACCACCAGGATTATTGGTCACTGGATATGCTTGTGAAGTTATTTACAAGAACCCATCTTCTTGTCCATGGGTAGTTGAAGAAGGGTTACATCTGGCTGATTTGCAGCCAATTTTGAAGATTGCAAATTCTGTCTTTACAAACCCGCCACAGACAGTTCAATTGTCAGAAGAAGTATGTATATAGAAAAATTATATCGAGGAATAAACTCTTCAGGCTTAATGAAAGATTCATTTTCAATGAAATTGTAAATTAATTCCTAATCAGGCAGTCTAACACATTTTTCAATAAATACGCGTTTTCGCCAGTAGAAAAAAAATCAGTGAAGACTTAATCTATTTGATCAGCAACTGTGTCTAATAATATGTGTGGTTCTGTAATATTCATCTGTAATAAAATATAGTCCATAAAAATTATTCTACAACAACAAGCTATCGATACAATGTTTTAGAATTTGAAAGTTGGGGTTCAAGCCGTATGTGGAACCAATCAACATTCATCTGAAAGTTACATTATATACACTCTAGAATTGTAGTCCTTGTCAATAATATGATAATGCTAATATATAAGTCATGTTATTAATTTGATGTGAAGGAATACTCGTTGATATGAATACACAGAATACACTGATTCATGGTAAGTGACAATATCTATTACCTAAAATGGAATAATAGTACAAGGCACGCAACCAGTAAATTAGTGTATAAACGAGAAATGAGAAGAGAAGAAAGGTTTTCTCTTCAAGGGTTAACTAGAGAGTAAATATTATACATAAGATTAGTTTAGTTTATAGGTAATTACATGTTGATATTTACATCCCTATTTAAACGGGAATACATTAACTTGTATTTCTGACAGATTAAAAGTCAAAATTTGCCCTTCCATTGACTAGTCAAGCCTTGTGGATAGTCTGATAAACTTAGAGTATTCATATAATTTGCAATATCGTTTCTCTTGATAATCCTCATCAGGAACGATGCTCCGCCAGTTACTAATCCCAGTCTGACCTTTCTTTTCGGCAAACTCATATGCCCATAGAATTATATTTGTATGGGATATTTCGTTTGAGGGGGAGATATAGCCGGTATTGGTAGTGGAGGATAACCTAGTTAGTGAATCCAGAAGATAGGATTACCATATCTGGATTTGTCTAACTAAATAGTAGTGTTAATCAGTTTGATGATATGATTGAACGATGGGCCAGAAGATAGACCTAAACAGCAGCCTGGTCATCACCGAAGAACGGTAGAATACTCTAGGACAGAGCAAACTAGCCGCCTGCTAGTCACCAAAGAATGTGTTGTGTTGAATATAGTTCAGGATAGAGCGAAAGAGCCACCTGCTGATCACCAAAGAAGGTTAGAATATAGTTCAGGATAGAGGAAAAGAGCCACCTGATTATCACCAAAGAAGGTTAGAATATAATCCAGGATAGTGCAATATAAGGATAAGATATCTGGCTTTATGTCTAGTTCAGTATCACCATTAATCGAATTAATACTCATCTTAGTGTTGCTTACTAGTGACACCATTATTGAAGAGCCCAGAAGATAGGATAGCATATCTGGATATGTCTAATTCAATATAAGTGTGACAAGTATAGTTAATACTCATACTCTCCAAATCCAGGATTAAGGCCTGGTGGTATTACCATACGGGTAATATCTATTCCAAATCCAGGATTGAAGGCTACGAAGTATAGCTACCTGGTGGTATTACCTTATCGGTAATATTTAACCTTAAATCCAGGTTGAAGGCTACGAAGTTTAGCTACCTGGTGGTATTACCTTATCGGTAATATTTAAGCTTAAATCCAGGTTGAAGGCTACGAAGTTTAGCTACCTGGTGGTATTACCTTATTGGTAATATTTGATCCCAAATCCAGGATACACAAATAATAACACAGCTACGCCAGCTGCGAGTGATACCTGGTGGTGTTACCTTATTGGTAATATTCAATCTTAAATCCAGGTTGAAGGCTACGTCGATTAGCTACCTGGTTATCATCCAAACGGTGATTTAGTGAATCTTACTCGCGCGTAGCTAAGATCCTATTCTACCAATAAATCTAACGCCTAGTTTATTGGTTGTCACCGTGGTGATTTAGTGAATCTTACTCGCGCGTAGTTAAGATCCTATTCTACCAATATGTCTAACGCCTAGATTATTGGTTGTCACCGTGATAAAATATAAATCCAGTTTGCTGTAGCTACAATCGATAGCCATCATCTGGTTGTTACCATTGATAGTTAATTTGGTAATATAATCTAATATCCCTGATGGTGCTACAATGCTAACAGAGCTACAACGCTACATATCAGGATATAATGTCAGTGATACTTAATGTATATTATTGATGTTGGAAATTAGAATAAGTGTTGCCATCATGGACTCCATATGGAGCACATATTCAGGGGGAGTGTCAATAATATGATAATGCTAATATATAAGTCATGTTATTAATTTGATGTGAAGGAATACTCGTTGATATGAATACACAGAATACACTGATTCATGGTAAGTGACAATATCTATTACCTAAAATGGAATAATAGTACAAGGCACGCAACCAGTAAATTAGTGTATAAACGAGAAATGAGAAGAGAAGAAAGGTTTTCTCTTCAAGGGTTAACTAGAGAGTAAATATTATACATAAGATTAGTTTAGTTTATAGGTAATTACATGTTGATATTTACATCCCTATTTAAACGGGAATACATTAACTTGTATTTCTGACAGTCCTTCCTAATTTTTAGTACAGTTTATTAATCATTCACTCAAACTGAATGTGTGATATGTATATCCTATAAAACTAATTGTAGCAAACAAATTCTGAATTCTTCAAAAATTCTCCTCTTAAACTTGACTTTCAACTTCCTTCTGTACATCTGAGTTTTCCGAATGGATAACTTCTGCTTTTGCCAAGTCATCACGATAACCGTGTTGACGAGGCTTGAAACTCGACGATTTCGAAGCAGTTCCAATTGCTTCATACATCTCATCAATTTGTTCTAAACTCAAACCTTTGGTTTCATAAACCATAAAGTATACAAATACAAATCCAATGAAATTAAAACTTCCCCAGATGAAAAACACTTTTGAACCTAAATCAGCATTACCTGGTCCACTATCAACCAAATATGGAGTGGCATAAGCGATGGCCCAATTCCATAACCAATTCGATGCAGTACAGAGAGCTACCGACTTTTGTCTAACTTTCAATGGGTAAGTTTCAGCAATTACCGCCCAACATAATGGACCCCAAGAGATGGCGAAACCAGCAATGAAAACACATACAAAGGCAATCAATACTTTTGCAGCAGTTTCTGATTCTGGTTTGGCAACACCGATAATAGCAACTAAATATTGTGAAGTACCCATTATTAATGAACCAGCCATTAATAATTTTCTTCTTCCTAAAATTTCGATGAACAGAATTCCAAAAAACGTCATACCAACACTGACAATATTAGTGGCTAAACTAATTAAAAATTCATTATTAATCCCAGATGATTTGAAGAAGGTTGGGCCATAGTAGAAAATAAAATTTACCCCAGTTAATTGTTGTAAAGCTTGTAATGTTGTACCCATGATAACTCTTTTTCTTTGTCTATTTTGCTTTGAGAATACATCTAACCAAGTGGATTTTCCGAATTGTAATTCATATAAATGATTAGCATTGATTTCGTCGTATTCTTCAATCAAATCTGGGTGATCAACTGGCAACTTTCTTAATCTTCTTAAAGAATTTTTAGCTTTGTCTTCATTGTTTCTTGAAACCCAGAATCTTGGAGTTTCTGGTAAGAAAACCATTCCACCACCTAAAATTAAAGACCAAAGCAATTGAACGGCAATGGGAATACGATAAGAACCAGTATCATCTCTATTGTGAGTACCTTGATTGACACAGGCAGCTAACAAAAGACCAATTGTGATAGCAAGCTGGTAACAAGAGACAACGGCACCTCTAATCCATTTTGGTGCAGTTTCAGCTTGGTAAAGTGGAATTACCGCTGAAATAAAACCCACACCTAACCCAGCTATACATCTACCAGCAACCATTAAAGGAATAGCTGTAGTAACCGTTTGTAAAACCACACCCAAATTGAAAATAATAAAAGTTGCAATAATCAAAGTCATTCTTCTACCAAGTCTATCAGAAAACATTGGAGCTGCTAAAGCACCAAAGAAAGTACCAACAGATAAAATGGAAACAATTAAAGCACGTTCTGTTGAGGTAAAGCTAACTCCATCAGCTGGAAATGTTTTCAAAACGTATGGCATAGCCATAATACCACCAATGGTACCGGTATCATACCCGAATAAAATACCACCAAAAGCAGCAAAAAGCCCAACCAAGATTCCCATCCAGGTTGATCCGGCTTTTTTCTCACCAAAATCAATATATTTCTTTAAGAGTTTCGAATCTTCTATACCCATGTTGAATTAATGAATATTTGAGGATCAGTTGAATTATCATCTTGTATTTATATTGTCTTGATAGTTTAGCTCGTAATTAATTACCTACCCTAATTAAAAAATATTATACACCTTCGCATATCGTACAAAATAACCTGGAGAAATTGATTTATACTAGAATTTGCTTCTTATATGAACTACAAACCATCCAACTGACGGTTATTAAGGTACTTCTACTTCGCTTTCCTCGTAAGTTGCTTCATATAGAGTGTTTTCCATTAGACTGGGTGCAATTGAGTGATAGCGTAAATATTCATAAAATCATTGGTTTTCAAATTGTGAAGGTCAATCTCAAATTCACCCACTTTCGCCGGGAACAATGTGATTTTCTATGGGGTGCATATCTTATGTGTGTGATTGTGCCACAAAACTGTTTGATTATCCTAAAATCTGGGTAGGAACGGAAGGTGCAGCAGGAAAAATTAATTTCCATGGGTAATTTATCCTGGAGTGCATAGTTTCTCCGGATTCAAAATCGATTGTCAATGTATAGATCACCTCTCAAACTGGTGGACATATCTGTGTAAGCGTGTTACTTCCACTGTATGGACCGTACCTTCCAAATATCAGTATCATTAATCACAATCTTCATAATTAGGACAGGTGGTGCCGTGCCTTGATTGTATACACTCTGCATGCAATGAATTTTGATGCTACTATAACGTCGCACAGAAACTTTTTTCAAGGAAGGTAAATTGAATATTGTACGTCGGGAATTAGCGAATGTCGATTATTGTAAAATTTTAATGACGGTTATATGAACTATTGGTTTGCAAGAATATAACATAAACTTTTCATGCTCTAGTATCAATACTTGTTATTTTATTTCAATTTAATTCATGTGTTCTTCTATATTAAGGTAGGTTGATATACAGTGTTTCTAAGTCAATGATTATTAAATTATATGGGAGCTAGTCGCACTATTTTGGTACTTGTCAGTGAATGCAAAGCATCAAAAAGACCGGGATTGTTATAGATAACAGCACCGTGAGTTGGTTCAGAATAGAATGATCTCCTCGTCTATGATTCCCTAGTCAGAACAACAGAAGAACTCTCTATGCATCATTAAAGTCAAAATTTATAAATTTTCTTCTATCCTCTACGCTGATGTTGTTGCCACCTCGAAACTTCATGTTTCCTATGTTATCAATCTACCATATATGAATCTATCAGTAAGTTCGGGAAATGTTGATCTATCTGGGTGCTCCGGAAATTGTTTCATGAGCAAGCATTTAAGAGTACTTTTTGATGTCCTTGACACTATTTGGTGAGGGAAAAGTTGCGTTTTGGCTTTAACAACATAGTATATTCGTCGCTTTTGACATTCAATCTTTTCCTCTTGTTCAAGAGTTTCATAAACACCAGAAACATAAACTATTTCATATTTTTCCTTGAAGGTTTCTCCAGAACGTAAAACTCCAGCTTTCTCTCCCCAAGCTTGCCACTCGTCTTCAATATTTGTTACATAAACATCATCCATCTCTTTATGCACACTTTGGCTATTGTTATTTTTATCTTCAGTGTGGGGTGAAAGTTCCAATAGCATTATTGGTGGTATCCATAAATCCACTTTCGCAGTAATAGTCACTAAACTTTCATGCTTGGTGAGTTTAATTGGAGACATAGCCAATGCATTATTGAAGTCCTCGAACAACCTCGATGCCATGGCAACTGTAACTGATTTTCCAATCTGTGCTTTTAAGTGATCACTATAAGTGAGATACAACATGTTATCCTTTATGAATACAGATAATTTTTTACGCAAATTCGCCATAAGCTTTCCCTCTTCGTCAGTGTTAAATTTTTTAACAAATGCATAATAACTTTCAAGTGCTTTAAATATCTGAAGTCGTATCTTCTTCAAGCTAAAACCTTCAATCAGATCCGAAAACATGATCCGTCTTGTCATCAGATTTGGAGGGTTTTCATATAGAAGATTGGCGTATCTAAGCAATTCAATGATGGGAACCAGGGTTATTCTCGCTACTAGCAGCACTTGGTCGGCCCTATTGAAGTGATATAAATCATCAAAATATACCATGACACCTCTAAACATTTCATTGTTTATTTGATCTCCTGGTTGTTGTTTAACACAATGCTGTAGTAAGATTTGTAATTTCCTATATTTAACACATGCATCTAATGCCGTATCAAAGGAATGTGACGCTTGCATGAAATCATATTGCTGAAACGATGGAAGTGCGACATCACTTATTTTTGGTTGTACTTTTGATGCATCTGTATTAGATTCTATTTCTCTTGAAGGTGATTTACCTGGAGTCACATTTTCCGATGCATGAATGTTTGATTTAGATTTAGTTGTAGATGATTTGGGAAGCAAATTTATTTTAAATTTAGTGTGAGTTTCATTGATATCGGGTGTGCTATCTCTTGATGCTTGTTTGACCTTCTCCTGGGTAGTTCCATTCGTCTTCAACTCTTTCGTGCTTTGATCATTTTTGACCTTCTCCTCGGTAGTTGAATTCTTCAGTTCCTTTGAATTTATGTTTTGATCATTTTTGACCTGGCTTGAATTACTCTTTGCTTCAGCTCCCTTTGCTGGTTCATCTTCACCGCCTATAGCTTTAAAAAAGCGTTGTTTTGATTTCAATTGTTTTATAATAGCATTAGCAGTATCTTCATCGAGCTCTTTCTTAATCCTGGCGATTGTTTCATTCGTGGGTAATACTTTACTAACAGTTATGGTACCGTTCTTTTCGTGGTGATCTATATAGGTATAACCATCGATTTTCTCAAATTTTCCATCTTTGGGGTAACAGTCATGATAAGTTTGGTAAAACATTTTTGAAATCTGGGTGGTATAAGCTGAGCGTTGTCTAAAGTGTGCTTCATACAAGTCTGATTTCAAATTGAACTCATCAAGTAATTCTTGACTCGTAGTCATAATCCCAGAATCAATTGATGATATTTGTTAATGATTAAGTATATTATTGATGGCAAATAGATTATTTGTAGTAGATATCTCCTAGGATGATTGTAATTAGTAGTTGTTGTCACATTAACACTCTTTAACTGTTGGCTGCTGAATTGGACTTTTATGAAACCTTCTGATCAACGTCATGTGATGTGATTCCACCAAAATAAATTCATCTCCATAATAAATGTATGTTAATTTATTTTAGTAGTAGTAGTAGTCTGAGCAACATCTCAATTAGTATTAAACTTATAGTTCTCATCAATTTTTATGTTAAATAACTATGAAATAATAACAACTCATAGATCTTATGAACGTATTGTAATTCTAGAAAGAAAAGAAAAAAATCAAGAAAAACTAAAACTTATTTTTAAACCTTTCTACTAGGTCAGTTCTACAAGTAATACTCTATGGTTTTTTTTATTGTATTTTGTGGACATTTACAATGGAATCGCTTGTAATTAATCTTTCAGTATTCGCCAAAAAAAATACAAATATAACTGTTATTTTTCATAAAACTCGTTTTACTTGTAAGATTGAAAGATTGACAAACCTTAGTTGTGGTAAATACAGTAAATCTTAGATGTTGATGACCAATCCGGTTCAGACGATATTCTTCATTTCCGATCGACGACAGGTTCACTTCAAATAAACATAAACAATTACGCGAGGATTTGCAATCGTCAGCTCCACAACAATAGAAAAAGGTTGACTCAACTCTATATAAATCTCAAAATTTACATGGTCTCGCAATAAACACATTTCATCTTGCTTTTATACTATTTCAAATAAGTATCCACTCCCCGGATTAATCTTTATTTTGATGTTTATTTTTATCACCATCCCCACAAATGGGAAATTTTCATTAAGGTTTATTTTATGGTCGTTTAAAGTTATCAGGAGATAACTCCGTGCACGGCGATAGCAAGCTTAATGACTTCCAGGTTAGAAAATATAAACTTTGCTTCCCTGGTCATTCACGGTAAAAACTTTCTTGGTACCCCACATTGGTTGACGATCTTTTGGTAGTTCTAGTTCATGTTCAGCAAAATCGGTCAGTAGTGGCTTGGACATTGCCAGTCCAATCTACGGCATTTATCAATTTCATTTAGAAATCCCGTTATCTTTAGCATTTACTGGAGTTGAACATGAAATACTGCTCTCTGATGTAACGCGTCAAACCATTTGACCTTCTATAATATTTTCTCAGCAGCAGACAGTCAGACACAAATATTTGTTTTTGTCAGACACTTTTGATATGAAAAAAACCGCCTATGAATCGATTCTAACCCTTGTTGTTGGGTAGTGGGCAATAATATTTAATCATTAGTCTCTATTGGGAGATTATTGTATTGATTTTAACCACTTTAGTGTTATTGTGCAACATGAATGAACCTAAACAATGTATATATCCAAGTATGGTTGTCGATTCACCCCATAGTTTTGATCGAGGCAACCTCGGCGAACAATGAGATTTGCGCAATATTTTATTGAAGATCGATTTTACCATGCGGTATATTAACGCTACTTATTCATGTGATAAACTATGGCAGATTGTAAATCTAGATTTTCATCGCTTTAGTCGATGGCTTACACCTGAAATAGCTGCAACAAATTTTCACTATACTAATTTGGTATCTTGATTATCTAGGTTTTGTCACCATCTTGTTCTGTATTTCATTTCTTCAACTTGGAACAACAATGGGATCTATAGATTGTGTAAATTAGATTATTTCCACTTGTAAACAATCAGCAACCCTTCCATTAGATTAGATTGTTTTAATTTAACAATGTATTTTGTACAATATTTTTCATGCTTCGCCAAATATACGAAAGGCTTTATTGTTGAACAATGAGAGCAGTAAAAGACGAAAGCTCCTATAATCCACGTAATATATATATATATATATATTGTTTTCCTTATGTATCATGGTTAATCTTTGGTGAATTTATACTCATAATGACAGATTTGAAACCAGAAATATCTACTACAGAATTCATTAATGTACTTAACGATTCATTACCAATCGATTTTGCTGCAAATGTTTTTAATTCTACAAACGATAAATTACACGTCCCAACAGTTGCTGAAAGTGTTTGTCATTTGAAATTATTGAAGGCTTTTCAAGTATACAAAAAGTCAATTATACATGATGCTGTTTTAAACCATTTCAAAGTTAAAACCTGGCAAGTGTTTTTAACCAATGCAGTTAGAAGGTTCATCATATTTATGCTGGCATTGAAAAAGTTCCATGATATTGATAAGTTAGTAATTCCAGATTATTCAGATTCGTCAGATTGTTCTACTAATGAGTCGACAAGAAGTGTAAGGGCAAGCAAAAAGCCTATCAGTACAAATCAATTATATCATGGTCCAAATGAAACCCAAATATTTGTTTCGGGTCAAGAGGATCGACATGACTGGTGTAATAAATTTGAATCTTGGTTGCCTCCAATAGATGTCCTAATGGTATGGCATGCATTTTTACTAAATCCAAAATCGTACTATGATTGTTTCATTCATAACAATTTTTTGCAATTTTCAAATTTCCCATTTCCCTTGAAAAGAGTCAGTGATGCTATCGATAATCATAGCTTCAAATATTTTCCTAACGAGAAACAACAATTGGCTTATGAGCAATTAATAAAAACTTATACTACTAATCTAAATGACTATCAATTTGCCTACAATAAATTTTCAATTTATAGTCTTCCTTTATTGAATATATATTGTCCAATCTGCAAGGAATTGTTATGTGACGATGTTCCTTGGACTGATTCTGCAAATATGGGGTTTTCTGACGAGAATTTTTCTTTTAAAAAGAATTGCAATTTTTGCTTCTGTGGGTTTGACGACATTATAACTCACGACGAGTTGAGAAAACGTCAGATGGTTGCTGATCTTGAGCTTCCTGGCACTTTACCTGGGATATTTAAAAACTTTTCTGAAGTTATAAGTAAACCAGAAAAAATTATCAATGATCCATTAAATATTAATGAATTAATAAAACGATTGATAAAACAAGAAATTAGGAAGAACCTAGATGACTTCAAAATCCATAGTCTCCAGGATTTCATTGTCAAGTATTCACCCGAGATCTTGCAGAAACCGCTGAGATTGATTTTTAGAAATTATCTACAGATGAATCTAATTCATGCAACCGTTCAAAATGGGTTTGAAATCTGGGAAGACTTGGTTGGGTGCATATCTCGTCAAGAGAGATTTGTTGAAAAGATGAACGAACTAGCCTGGTTAACAGCTCCAACAATAAAAGATAGCTTATCCGAATCTTGTTTGAGATATACTCGATTCATGTCACTATTATTGGATCCCAAGCAACTGGGAATGCTTGTTCCTACCCTTGACATAGATTTAGTTTGGCATACCCATCAATTGTCGCAATATTTCTATTTCAATAAATGTATGGACGGTAAAAATAGTAAAGGGGTACTTGATCATGATGATAAAGTTGAAGAAACAAAATTGGATATTTCTTATGTGGATACAGCCAAAATATATAAACTGAAGTTCAAAGAAGAGTACTCTATTTGTTTCTGCTGGTACTGTATTTCAATGAGAAAAAAGAACCATTCTAAGGTCAAATCACTTTTACATAAGAGCAACCAAAATATGGAAAAGAGCCCATTGTATCTAAACAATTTAGGCTTGACACATATTAGCTTACATAATGCAATTGAATTCAAATCAAGAGTAGCTGGTATACGAAGAAAATTTGTGCAAGAGGATCATCCAGGGAAGATACTACCTTGGAATGATAACACCAATAAATATGCCTGGGGCTGGTACCCAGATGTATATGTTTTACCACCATATTCACCGATTAGACGTTCCTGTACAACCTTGTATTCACATGGAGGTATGTGCTGTACGATGGGTCAATCTAGTTGTGTTATAATGAGCGATCATGGGCGAAGTGTAAATGAAGACCTTGGAAATTTAATAGGTGGTTGTAGCGGAAATTTTGCGGCGGTGTGTGGTGGTGGAGAGATTGATTTTACTGCGGGAGCCTCCAATGGAATTGGTGGTTGTGGTGGATTCGCGGGACCATTAGGGATATAAATGTGTGTATATATTAATGTAAATTAGTAGGTAATATAAACGATAAAATATTTACATTTCTTTAAAATTATTAGATTGTTCAACAATCAATAGAATTAAAATTTATGTTAATCATAAATCTTCTTTTTTTGTTTAATTAAACAGATTCGTCGTAAGCGACTTGTTGTTTACCATCATCAGCAATTGAATTTCTACGACTGAGTTCATCTTTGTAAAGATGTTCAGTTGGTACAAATGATGGGGATTTCCAAGCTTTGTCGACTTTTTCGTACATTTCGTCAACTTGTTCTAAGGTTAAACCTTTACTTTCATAGACAAAGGCGTAAACAAAGAAGAACCCAATAACATTGAATCCACCCCAAATGAAGAACACTTTAGAACCTAAGTTGGCATTACCTGGACCTTCATCGACCAAGTATGGAGTAGCATAAGCAATAGCCCAATTCCATAACCAATTGGAAGCAGTACAAAGAGCGATAGACTTTTGTCTGACTTTCAAAGGATAGGTTTCGGAAACGACAGCCCAACATAATGGACCCCAAGTGGAAGCGAAACCGGCAATAAATGTACAAACGAATGCAATTAAAACTTTATTAGCCGAAGGAGAATCTGGTTTGGCAACACCAATGATTGCAACTAAAAGTTGTGAAACGGACATAATAATGGAACCGGATAACAATAATTTTCTTCTACCAATGATATCAACTAAAACAATACCTGGAATAGTCATACCAACATTAACAATATTGGTAGCTAAACCAATTAAAAACTCATTGTTAATACCAGAAGATTTGAAAAATGTAGGACCAAAGTAGAAAATGAAATTAACACCTGTCAATTGTTGTAACCCTTGTAATGAAGTACCCATGAAAATACGTTGTAATTGTTTGTTCTTGGTGGTGAATACATCTAACCAAGTAGCTTTACCGAATTGCAATTCATATAAATGATTAGCTTGAATATCTTCGTATTCTTCAATCAAATCTGGGTGATCAATTGGCAATTTTCTTAATCTGGCTAAAGAATCTTTAGCCTTTGCTTCATTGTTTCTTGAAACCCAGAATCTTGGAGTTTCTGGTAAGATAATCATACCTCCTCCTAAAATTAAAGCCCAAGCAAATTGAACAGCAATTGGAATACGGTAAGAACCAGTGTCATCTCTATTGTGGGTACCTTGATTGACACAGGCAGCTAACAAAAGACCAATGGTAATGGCAAATTGATAACATGAAACAACAGCACCTCTAATCCATTTTGGAGTAGTTTCAGCTTGATAAAGTGGAATGACAGCGGAAATAAAACCAACACCTAACCCGGCAATAGCTCTACCAGCAACTAATAAAGGAATATCTGTAGCAACGGTTTGTAAAACAACCCCCAAATTGAAGACGACTAAGGTAGCAATAATCAAAGTCCATCTTCTACCAATTCTATCAGAGAAAATTGGAGCAGTTAAAGCACCAAAGAAGGTACCAACAGATAAAATTGAAACAATTAAAGATCTTTCAGAAGCAGTGAAAGCGACACCGTCTGCTGGGAATGTTTTTAAAACATACTTCATGGCCATAATACCACCAATGGTACCGGTATCATACCCGAATAAAATACCACCAAAGGCAGCGAATAATCCAACAAAGATACCCATCCATGTTGAACCAGCTTTTTTGTCACCAAAGTTAATATACTTTTGTAAGAACTTAGAATCTTCTAAACCCATGATGCTACTTGTAAACTAATTACTTTTCTTTAAACTGCTACAATTCATTAGATATTTATAGTCAGAGACTGTCGGTAAAAAAATATCCTAAAAAATAACTCCCACAAAAATTGTCTATTTAAAAAATAAATATGCACAAATAAATCCCCAGAAAATATTACAATGGAGAAAAATTTTATCCTCGCCTTTCGCTGGATGCAATTAGCAAAATCAAAATAATAAAAAAAAAGCCTTCCCATGACTACCACCCAGTACCATGAATTGATTAGAATAGCTATTGCCAAACTTGACCACAAATAACCACCTTATATCGTCAACAGCTTGGGCTAGCTCGTCACCGTAGTGAAAAACAAACATATGACGTAGTTACAACTTAAATATAGCAATTGTGAATTGTAGTCATTGGAATTTTTGCCCCAGAAAAGTGTGTCATGCATAGCGCTTTGGTAAACGGATTTGGACATCAGATGTTTTTTTACTACTACACAAAGACGAGAAAAGAATTGGTAAATGTTGGCCTCCTCTATGAGATCTACGAGTTCTAGCGATAACCATTGCTGGACTTGAAAGAAAATATCGATAATGAAGTTTAAATTGAGGAGATTGAAACTTTCCCCCCAATTTGATTTAAGTTGGTATGCGCTTGAAACACAAAATAATAATTGACCCACAAAAAATCTTCCGAAGAAATAATTCCGATTTTTATTTTCTTCTAATTGAATTTATTTTGCTTCAATTTTCCGCCTCACAACTCTATCAACAACCAGCTGTAATCATAGCAATTCTCGGCAAAGAGACGAGGGGATGTTGAGGAATATTCATTGATTCATTGAAAATGATCCGGCTAACCAACATATATTGCTTTATGATTGGAGTTGGCCATTGATCTTGGCGCTTGATTATTTGTTTCATATATCATTTTACAGTTAATCCACAAAATCGCAGCCTGTTTTAGATTGTGATTAATATTATATATGGCTTACATGCAGCAGTTTTGGCACAATTCAACAATTAAGCCGATATGTTCGTTTATCCACGTAAAACCTACTCGAAAACGAATCACCAGACCACCCATTATGCTCCCCCCGCCCTTTACAACCTAAATAATTAACTTTACAGTTTGTATTGCGCTCTCTTATGCGTCAGCTTAAAGACCATACATGGTTTGGTCCACGGCATGGTGCTCTCTTCAGTAATCAACACCGATATTATTTCTGGCAATCAGCCAATGATAATCGGACAAATTCTTTATGGACATATTTCTTGGCTTGGTCATCAATCGTAAACGCGGATTAACAAATGTTCCGATTTCAGATTATTTTTACGGCGTGGGGTAAAAAATACTAACCATGTATGTTTGTGGGGGGCTTTCAAATAAATCGATCTTATTGGACAAATAGGTGGAGGCTTACTGCCGAGAGGATTAATAGATTCGAATCTGGATTAATTTAATTGGGGTAGCATGAAAAAATAATTATCCACGGCTCAGATCTCCAGATATTTTTGACTAGGCGTCTAGCCTTTCAATAAATCAGCCAACCATCATACGGCATACAATATTCCGCAATGAGTTCATTGGAATATATGTCAGATAACTCGTCATCTCCAATCTAAAGATGCATGTATCTAAAGATAGCTTTTTCAAGTGAATATTATTAGAGCAAATTTTTTGTTATTTTTTACTTTTGTGTAGTCATCTTTTAACAAGGGGGGGAAATGGAGACAACTTGTAAAATTCGTGGGGAATATAGTGGAGTAAGGATTAATTATTATTGCGCCCGATAAGATTTGTTGAATCACTTGGTGATTCATGGGATTATTTTTTGGTGTATGGTGATTAGTTTTCTAAGTTTCATACGGGTCAAGGGGTTACGTTTCCAGTTAATCAAATTATTTGTCCGTCTGCAAAAAATATGTTTTTTTCGTAATTAATTTCGGATTATCATTAATCCACAGCAAGAAAAAATATCAATTCGAGTTTTAAGATTTCGCCTTATACATTGTTCTCAAGATATACAACATTCAAACTTGATTCAATTGCTTGTAATTGCTTTGTCGTGCTCCTCCAGCAGAATCAGTGTCCATTATAAAATTTTTCCTGAGGTTTAAAGTTACGTAATTTTCTTTGCCTATTGAATCCAACAAATCTGATGGAAAATATAGTCCGTAATCGTTTGCGGAGAAATTAAGCCAGGCTACTATTCCTGGGTTATTTTTTCCTCGAATCGACTGATCCTTAAAATTTCTTATGTAAAACCTAAATAGGAAGTGAGTTCAAAAACCATTACCTATGTTGGGTGGAATTACTGATAATCATATACGGTGAGTAGTAAACTACGACTTTGGTAATCTATGGATAGAAGTTTCTCTTAGAGCTTGAATTGTATTGTTTGTTGAGCCAAAATTTTATTTTGATATTATTTTCTTACAATGGTAATATTGCTTAAATGTGATATCCCCTTATCCCCTGAGGTTTCACAAGGATAAAGCTACATCTCCGTGATGGTCGAAATTATATTAATTGATATTACCATCAATTATTTGATTTGAAAAGAAGTGCCCACACGATTCTTGGGTTAATAGAGGTGGATTATGATTTCAGCTAGTCCCAGGGGAAATTGTGCTCGAGACAATTGTCGAAGAACGCACCAAAATGGATGCTTATTGTAAGGTTCTATTATCGGTTAGATCTCGATTAGTTGTTATCTATTGTGTATTCGAGTATTTCCATTGACAGCAGGATTATATCCATCTGCCTTGTATTGGGATTGATGATTTCTGTGTTAAATAAGTATGGAAATAGCTTACATATATGGCAAGCTTAATAATCTTATTATTAATAAATATCATGGTTCATGAATCGACCGCCTTTTCGATCCCCATGCTTAATATTTCGTTTTTGGGCAATTTTTTATCATTTTGTAACCATTGAAAAATTACACATTAAATTTTTGCTGTCAATAAGAAGTAAATCGAATCTTCAATTCAATTAATGGTTTTCTTAAACAGACCAGTGAATACAATCAAACGAAATCCCCGGGTTCAACCCAATACCAATATCGGTTTCAGTTCAATGGGCCCGATGTCAAACTTATTCTAAAGATGCAAATACGGATTCCAGCATGCATAATTAGAACCAGAGAAGCAATTTTGTGATAATCCGGTTGATGTCGGTCGCAATTTCAATTTCATGTAATCAGTTAGGCACCTATTGTTCCTTCTGTCCATGAGATATTGCTTCCTGGATTTTCTATAAATATTACAATTTACCGAATTAACATATCCGGTTCATCTGGGCCACCCAGTATCACAAACCATAGCAATATTGAATATACAGTTCCATTCCTCGAGACAAGGAAGTACTTCATGACAGATTATTTGGCTATTTGGATATGGTGGTTATTCAACGATCATCTTATTATGGCAAAGGATGTCAAATTAAAAGAATATCCGAGTTCAAGGAAGGTCTAAGGGCAAAGAAAATGTAGACACTATCCAAAAGTGACGTTTTCAAACTTCCTGTTTAAAATGGACTGGGTTTGAGCAAATGCTATATGATCAAAGATGTATGTGAAAATGAAATCGAGTAAAGCACAAAAATTAGAAAACTAACTAACAACAAGAATTCATCAATATTTCCGCCACGACTACTACCATAAATGCAACGTTGTGTTCAATGGCAGCATGAACAACCATTTCACAAAATCAACTTTCATCCATCACAATCTATAACCCCGGAAATCTAAAACAGATGCATTCCATGTCAAAGCTTTGACATTAATAAAGCACAGAAAATAGAAAACAACATATATTCAAAAACAGCTCACTGTTTCGCTACAACTAAGACCATAGATGCAATGTTGACTCCGACAGCAGTATAAGCAGTCATATTCGCAGAAACAGAATTATCCAGCACCTGATATTGATAACCCCGGAAATGTAAGAAAAAGGTTATGGCGGAGCTTAGACACAAAAAATAGAAGACTGATTATCAACAAATATTCATAAACACCCCGCTGATACCGATTCGAATACCCAATTATGCAACTGTAGCATGAACAACTTTTCACAAAATTGACAAATCCAACACGTATCTACCAACCACGGAAATGTAAAACAGACGCATTTCATAAAAAACTGTAGACACTAATCTCATCAATCATCTACACTATCCTTTAACCCTTTTGAAGTGAAAAATCTTCAATTTTCACATATTGAAATAAACTCCCTGATATTTTTAATCAAATACTGGAATACATTGTTCATCCCCGAGAAACACCTACAATCTACATTATATGCATATTCTCTCCAACACCCCAACCATCCACACCACCCTCTCACCATTTTGAAGTGAAGAATCACCCAATTTTCAACTAGGCCCCCTGATATCTTTTAATCAAATACTCCACTACACCACACATCCCCGAGAAAACCCAACAGATTACATAATAGATATATTCTTTCCAAGCTCCCCCAATCATCAAGCCATTATTTGACCATTTCCAAGTGAAGACTCTCCCAATTTTCGCTATATTCAACTAGCCGCCCTAACATTTTTCTTACCAAATATTCTACTATAACGCATCTCCCCGAGAAATCCCTCCAGATTACACTACAAATATATTCTTGTCAACCACCCACCGCATGTTAACACTACTAAACTGTGAATCTACCTGCCAATTCCCAACACCAAACATACATAAACGCCAAAAAAACTGAAGAAAACAATAAGAAGGTCTATAAACAAACATCTCTCCAATAACTCTACCAATTATATTAACCATCAATCCGCCTCACCCCCTCACCAACTCACCCTATGAACCCACCTTATAAATACCTATATAATTTTGCCATACTTTTCAAAGATATACGATGGGAGTAAACAATATAGAATAAGGTTTAGTAAAAAGCAAAGAGTGTTAAAACAAACCAACACAGCGCAAACGAGAGACGAAGTGGTTGTACGAACTAAAGTAAATGCCAGGGTGTTTGTAAAATGATTCTAGAAACCTTCGGCTACATGTGTATACATGCCCTATTGTGCTGAGATGAAATATTTTCAGAAAAATATTTATAGAATATAGAAGGAAGGTTTACTCGAGTAAGCGTAAACGCTTACTCTATAGCTATATAATACTAATTGAATAACCAAGTGTATAGTGCTATAAAACATACATCATGTTCTCTACAGAAGTGTAAGTGTATTGAACGAGTATTATATTCTACACCTTGTTTCTTCTTCTTCTTCTGGTCGCTATTTCTTTCTTCAGTTTCATAAGCGTATGATTACGTCAGCAACACGCACACAAATATTTCCACAACGTTTGCTTAAAGAAAGTCTTACCACCACTCAGAAGGACAGGTTTCCATTACACTTTAGAGACAATATCTGTTTTATTGGGTCTATCATATATATCTGGCTACTATGTTTCAATACCCTGATACATTTGTCAATCCTAGGTACCCTTACAAGACAAACGGTGAGTTTTCAAGGACGATTATAGTAAGAAATATTAATGAAACTATTACATTATCTCAATTATTAGATAATATTGATTTTGGACCAATAGAATATATAAAATTGGTTTTAAAACCAACTCCTCAGACTATTTTACAAGAAGATTCCGAGTTTTCCAAAACTCTCAAGGTTTGCTATATAAGTTTTATCAATTATGATTTGACAACTCAGTTTTATAATCACTTGAAAATTAGTGAAAATTTCATCAAACTAAAGACTGTGTTACAGTCTAAGTATTTGAAATGGCTGGTTAATGAACATAACTCGCAACACGATATGATGAAGTTAAAAACGGTTAATTATATTGAAGAATTTGGCGCCACAAGGTGTATTAAGTTGAAATTGCATTTTGATGAGAATGACCCGGAGAATATATTAAATCAAAATCAGGAGGATTTTGTGAAGAATGATAGAGATGTTTTAAATATTTCAAATAATGGTTTAACTATTGATGAAAAATCCAGTGAATTGGATGATGATGTATCTGAAGAAAATAAGAATGCGAATGAAGACTCATCCACAAATGATAATTTAATTAATAAAAATTCCCAGGAATCAAATGAAATTGACAAAAATGATACCACAAATACCCAGTCAAATGATCCCCAGGAAATGTCAAATGGAATTGACAAAAATGATACCATAGATCCCCAGGGAACTTCTGAAATTGACACCAAAAATACCACTATAGAACCCATACCATTGGAAACATCTTCACCCGCAAAATCGAGATCGGCATCACCATCGTCATCTATATCCGACTCGGACGAAGTCATAATCATTACCAAGCAAGACTTGACCATAAATGATCTTTTAATGTCTTCTTCAACCACCCCCGAAAATGAATCCACTCCAATAATTACAATTAGGAATTTCATCATTAATCAATGTTGCAAATTCGGCGATATCGAGCATTTCAAATTATCATTAAATAAACAGTCTGGTATCGCTTTAATCCATTTCACTTCGATAGATTCTGCTATAAAAGCTTATGAATACTACACGAGAAGAATAATAAATGATCAACAAAGAATCGAGGATGGTTTGATCCGAAAGTCGAAATTGAAATACGATATACAATTCACCAACATAAATTTCAATAAAGATCGATGCGATAAAAATCCATTAACTGCAGAAATGTCAAAATTATCAATCAATTCAAACAAAAATTCATCTTCAAACCACGACGAGATTTTAAGTTTGGATTTGGGGGTCATGGATAAAGAAGTATTGAGCCCGCCCGATTCTCCATTGCTAAGTACTTCAAGTTCACCTCCCCAAAAACCGTACGACCGTTCGTTTGGTTATGGTGTCTATGATAATTCATTTAGTAATTCATACACCTCATTCAATTCTTATAATGGTTATCCCCAACCTGGTCCACCAAATTATCACCATCCACCCCCTACACCACCCCATCACCAACTTTTCAATGGTTATCATAATCTACCTCAAACCCCCATGTCGAAAGGATATTCAAATGGTCATGAAATGAATCAGAACGCTGCCGCGGTTGCAGTAGCTGCTGCAAATGCTGCTGCAAATGCCGCGGCTACTGCTGCTGCTGCCGCTGCTAATTATCAAATAAACCCTGATCCTTATAATCATAACAATAGAACTATTTACCTCGGAAACTTACATCCAAATACCACTATAGAAGAAATTGCGAATAATGTGCGGGCTGGGGGATTGGTAGAACTGATAAATTATCATGTTGATAAAAAAGTATGCTTTATTACGTTTGTCGATCCATTGGTGGCGTTAAAGTTTTATTTAAATCATCAGGTATTACATCAATTGATTATACACGGTTATGATATTACCGTTAGCTGGGCTAGAAATCATTCGGGACCTTTGAGTCGTGAAGTCAGTCTTGCAGTGACTGCTGGCGCTTCGAGAAATGTTTATATCGGCATCAAACCACTCAAAGATCAAGAAATGAAACCAGTTTTACCATCTGAATTAGAATTAAGGCGTGATTTTGAGCAATTTGGAGGTTTGGAACAAATCAACTTTTATCATAACAAAGATTGCGGGTTTTTGAATTTCTTGAATATTATCGATGCTATTAAGGTTGTCGAGATTTTTGAAATGGATGAAGAGTCTGGCAGATTGAAGATTTCTAAACTTATCTCCAACAGTGATGCATTTTATGATAAATATACCCGATTCAAAATTAGCTTTGCAAAAGATAGATGTGGAAACCCGCCAAAGTTTTCATTCAAGAAAAAGTCGTCGAATGTCCCAGGTTCTACTTATCAACAATATCAACATCAATTACACGGAAGTGTTAATAGACGAAAAGGTCGAAGACACCAAAGCGAAGAATATGACGAGGAGACTAGGTCTAGTACGAACCAGAGCTACATGGAAGATACGATCAATGAAGAAACAGCTATGGTTTTTGGAATAATAAGTAATGAAGAAGCTGAACAAGAAAAATCAGAATCAGCAACCAAAGAGAGCGAAGGTGACGATGATAAAAGAGGGGTAGTTGAAGAGAAACAACTGGATCGTTCTGTAAGTGAGAAAAACGATGACGAAAAAGTCAACAAAGCTGTATTGAATACAGATGAATTTGCTGAAGACAATAAAACAGACCATTATGAAAACAACGAAGGCGACGATGATGAGGATGATGACGTGTCAATTATAATAGACTCAGATGAGAACCAAGATACCAAGAGATCTGATGATGCAAGGAGGGAGGAATCAAGGAAAATCAATCGCAAGGTATACCAATCGAGATTTGATTCTTCTGATTCGTTTGTACCTTTGAGAAAGTCTACCGCCAATTCTACTCATGGTTCTTTGAATTATGCACAACAACAACAAAGTTACAACATGTACAATTCATCCCCTTATATGTCTCAACAACCAATGTTTTATCCACCACATACACCTCAAAAGCCCCAGCCTTATGGAAATGCGTCAGGTTTTGGCAGTGCATACTCAAGTGCTGACTATATTCCAGCTAGTGCATTTGGAGGTTATTCTGGTTTTCAATCACCTAGTCCTGGTTTTAACAATGTGTATAATAGAGGTGGATATTTCCCACCATCGTCTCCTTACCAAGCTCAACATCAACCACAACAATTACCATCCCATCAATATTATAATCAAAGGCCACATCAAGTTCCCAAAAATGCGTTTTCAACTTCAGGATCTCAAGTAATGGCTCAATATTTAGCCAAATCTCAGCAGGATAATATACTTTATGCTTCTTCCATTTTACAGCATGAAGGCTCAATGAATGATGAGAGTGGATACAATATGGATCATTACCTGAGACGCGATAGTACCAGTACAATTGATAGCTCTCGCTATCGTAGGTCCAGAAGATAAAGTATTTACGTACTGGTTATTGAATTGAAATAGAAGTATATTTTTAAATATGTACATAATTTAAATTTTAGGTGCTTTTAATTAGATATCTATACAAGAATAGAATCCATTGTAAGCGAGGCATACGTGCCTAAAACAGCACCGGTGATGCCAATTAAGATTCCCATTTTAAGTAGGAGTTGTATATATACACTGGAATCTTTGAAAAAATGCAAGTAAAACAGGAAAGGTAATGTCAAGCAAATTGTGTAACAGATTAAACTTCCCAAAAATGATATTAATTGACCAAAAGAATTAAACAATAGGGATATTGCTAATAAACCACCGAAGAAAATAAACCTTCCAATTAACTTTTTTATCGAAAACTCGTCTAATTTTATAGGAATGCCGAGTAGCGATTCATACACCGTGACAATTGGTTTAGTAATTAATGGTAATTTCGAGATTGGTAACAAGCCCATGAATACACAGATCAAGGGGTTGACCCAAGCAGGATAATTTGGATTCACCATTAAATTTTTAATGACAGAATCTTCACAGAAGAGTCCAAACATCAAAAACCCAATAATGGCAATCAGATAATCAAAAACAAAAGTGGTTGAAAATGATGATTTGCAGCAGGCTGAATATTTGGAGGAATGTCTCATATCTCGATATAATTCTGGGAAAACTGGATGGCCACCCCAAGGTGCCATGAATATACCCAAAGAAAGTAGTAATGATTTAGCACTTAAGGGGTAAATATTGGTATATTCTGGAGATAACAATGAACCGGGCGAAATACCTGTTGAAAATCCACAGATAACTATAACCACAATAACTCCAAATGTACAGAGTATCCCTGCCAAACTTAATAATGACAAAATAGATAATGGTAAAAATGACAAAACAAACACAACCGAAACAATGATTGATTTGAAAACCGATGAATAAATATTAGGAAATAAAATTGAAAATGAATCGGCAAATAGTAAGATTAATGACAATGAAGCTCCTAACAAATCAATTGAAAAGATGGCAGTGACAAAATAACTAAATGTTGGACCACCAAATGCATAGGCGATATCACCATAAGTGTGCAAATGAGGATGCTTTTGAATAATCTTCCCGAGGATGATTGCCGTGGTACAAGTCAAGATTGAACTCGAAGCCAACAAAATCGAGCCCCAGAACCAACCGGCCAATTTCAAACCAAATGGTAACGACAACATTCCTACTCCCATTAACGTATTTACCGAGTTGAAGTATGTTTGCGGAGCAGTAGAGTTACCAAAATGATGTAAAGATATCGATGTTCTTGTTGATGCAGGTCCTTCCAGGATTAATGCAGTCTCTTCATCTGGTTCAGGAAAGGTATAGGTCTTGATACGATTATGACCCTGGGGAACTGGAGGAACTGCCAATGAATCATCAATGAAAGCATCCAATGGAGGTGAACTATTGGGCGATAATTCGTCGGACAACGGAGTTTCTAAAAACGTCGAGCCCATATAATTTTGAGCTCGTGTATACGAAGAAGCAAAGTTGCTTATTGAGTTTGGTCCACCCATATCAAGGAAGGACTTTCGTCTTCCTTGACTTTTACCAGCGCCATCAAAATCTATTGGTGATGACATTGTACAATACTAACCGTATCTAAATCCTCGTAAATTTCTCCTAAATCAGCTGTGAAAAAAACGCAAAAGCTAACTCAGTCGTAAACTATTCTCTGAGTATCTCAGAAATGTAGTCAGAAGTTACGGTTGTTCAGTTATAGCAGAATAACTTGGTAATATGTTAAAAACCATCTTTAAGCTTTGATGAGCGAGAGAAAAAAAAAGTGGGTAAAATTTAGACGATACTGGTTAAACACTTGCTATTGGGGATAGAAAGCGCAATTTGCTAGGTATCGAGGATGTACCAAAGTATCTGTGAAGAGCTAGGCCAGAGGAATAAGGTTATCGAAGCAACCGACCAATTTGGGATATTTACGGTCGAATAAAATAACACATACATCAAAATGAAATTTCCAAAATTCTCCCGACTCCAGCCAATTGGTAGAATCACTGGGTTAAAATAATCAGCATCAATGGAAGGATGGAATTCTTTGCTTTAAGCCGAAACTGCAGATGATTTAACACGAAAGGCTTAAGTATATTTCCGCTAGAAATTTGTGTAATCTCCTGGACTTACATGTAATTCCACATCCTTTTCTTGGAGTTGCACGGTTGCAAATGTTGTGGAGGGAAATAATTAGTAGTCAATTGCTTCCATATCCCTGGCTACCGGGGAATGGAATTGTGCAACCTTCATTTCTACTATACGGTTACTGGTTTCGTATCAAAAAAATCATTTTATCTTGTTAATCTCCCATT
This sequence comes from Candida sp. Y128-05E, assembly GCA_037042355.1. Lineage (NCBI taxonomy): Eukaryota > Fungi > Ascomycota > Pichiomycetes > Serinales > Debaryomycetaceae > Candida > Candida sp. Y128-05E. The sequence goes on along the minus strand of JAXQKE010000093.1, from coordinate 14,979 downwards.
GCATAAACAAACAGAAGCTGATAATATTCGTAATTGATCCTTGTCTTCCATCGTTTGTGGTTCTTTTTAAATTTGGGTGCAACAAATTATTTTTCCTCGCCTTGTCTGCGCCGAAGTTTTTGCTGCAGCTTGAAGCAGAAGGCTGCAAAATGCTGCAAAAAACAAAAGTGCCAGTCATGGGGGATAGATATGTTGGCAAATAATAACCAACCGTCGGCTTTGTTGTCGGTGAATGGGGATTTTCATTGTTTGTCGCTAACCAGAATATTTGGCGACCTGAATAATGACGTTTTGCGAAACGCTATACCTTCCAAATGGGTTTTTTGGGCGGCTAGGAAAGTCGAAGAATCTTGCTTTTAATCTGCTTACAGGTCTGGGCGGGCCATTGGATCAGGGCAATTACGGTCTGATTTACTTCACAAAGTTGGGAAACACCTGTGAATATGCAACCCTTATTTTTTGAATCATTGATTTAGTTTATTATTTTTTGCGAATCAAATCAATCCTAAACTGGAAGAAGGTGACTGTGATCAAGAGGGATAATGAATTAACAATTAACAGGACTGATTCAAGTTCCAAGAGTAGCAAGCGAGAAATCGGGGACGTCGCCTTAGTTTCCTAAATATAATTACCCAATTATTATTTATTCTGGACTATACAGTATCATCTCGTTCGAGTATCATTTCTTTTGATCTGGGATCCGAGGGTGCTAATACTTGCTGTATATGTACAAGTGCCATAAGATAATTCTTCACTTCACAGTTTTTTATATGAAATTCGACCAGGATAAGTTTTTAACTACGCAATATTTATATTTGAATTACTGAAAATTCTTATTTTATAAATATATCATAGTTCCCTAAAATTAACTAGGTCTTAATTTGGTAATTAGTTTTTCACATTTTACACTGAATATAATATATCCAGTTCAACTAATTATTGATTAGTCTACTACACTATGGAAATGACTAATTCTGTTCATCCCAACTTTTATCTGCAAGAGTTCTTAGGGGAATCAAATACTAACAATGATCAAATCATTTCTCATGATGGTTCAACGGGTACTAATGTTATTCCAATGAATCAACATCAACTTCAAGAATATTATCAACAAAATGGCACTCATTCAAGACTAAAGTCTTTTGGTGATGGCTACTATGTTACTAACTCGGTACCTGCTGGCTACGCAGATGCAGCTTACACCATTGCTGATATTACAAACCATCTGAATAATATTATGCATCCAAATATGGGGAAAGCTACATCACAAACACATGCTTGGGGATCTCCAGATATGTATGGTACCAACTTTAATTCACAGTTTGCGGAAAATCAAACTCCAGGTGCTACTGGACCTTCAGCAAAGCATCAACATACTAACTCTAGCTGCTCGAACTCAACCAGGACTTCCAACTTTGAAACTGCTTATGGTGAATTACCATCACCTACTGCAGAATTTTCCGAAGTCAAGAAACCAAAAATTCAAACCGTGTATTGGGGTGAAAAGAATACCACCTGTTACCAAGTTAAAGCTAGAGCATATACTGTTTCGAGGCGGTTGGATAATCACTATGTAAATGGCACAAAACTATTAAATGTAGTGGGAATGAGTAGAGGTAAGAGAGATGGGATTTTGAAATCAGAAAAGAAGAAGGATGTTGTAAAGGTTGGATCTATTAATTTAAAAGGCGTCTGGATACCTTTTGATAGAGCCTATGAAATTGCACGCAACGAAGGCGTTGATAGTATATTGTTTCCTCTTTTTGTGAAGGATATAGAAGAGTACTATTCAAGAATTGGGTATAAGTTAAGGACAGATGATTCACCAGATAGTGCAAGGTCAGATACAGCCAGATCGGATTTCGAAGAGGTTGACATACCTACACAAGAGAACGGTGATTTAAACAAATACTCCGGAGGTAATATAAATGAAGTAGAGTTCCGCCACACTCCTACACAGATGGATCCTGTGTTTCGTCAACAATATTTTGAACCATCCCATACTTGAGGTTTGTAACAAGTTATATTGCTAATGCTTTCGAAGGTTGTATATTATTCAGGTTATTTTTTTAAATGGTTTACATAAGTCGAAATAGTCACACTTTTGTATTGATTTCATACGGGTATATAGCTAAAAAACAAAAACACTTTTACTTTGCTTCCTCGTTATCAATTTGTTGGAATCTCTTGCTTGGAACTAGTGTACCACGAAGAATCTGTTGAGCTTCGATACTTTCATATAAGCCTTTGAATGTTCCTTTTCCAAAACCATCATGGTGGTGTCTTTGGATAATTTCAAAAAATAATGTTGGTCTATCATGAAGTGGTTTGGTGAATATTTGTAAGATATAATTACATGTACCAGTTTTAAGTTTTGTATAGTCAACAAGAATATGTAATTCCATCAATTCGTTGATATCTTCTTTGATTTGTACACCATCTTCAATCATTCTTTTCATAAGGTTATCGTAATATGCCTTTGTCATCAGATTAAATTCAACTCCACGACTTTTCAAACCTCTAACAGTGGTAATTATATCTGTTGTTTTGAATGCAATATGTTGAATACCAGCACCTACATTGTAATCATAAAATTCTTCAATTTGACCTCTCATTATACCCTTTGCTGGTTCATTTAATGGTAATTTAACTTTCCCATTGGCAGAAGCCATAACAATTGAAATTAATGATGAATTAACAGTGGAAATATCTGCTTCATCAACAGCCCAAAATTTGTGGAAACCAAATGCATTAGCATAAAACTTTGCTTGAGCCAAGCTTTGATCCCAAGAATAATTTTCAACACAATGGTCAATGTTGGATAATTGAATAGGTGGAAGCTTCCCATTATGAGCAATTAAATGAAACCCGATAGATTCTGGTACTGTTGAACAATACAGGTAGTTTGGTAAATAGGGTCCAATGTAATTTACATCTTCAATCAATGTATGAAAAATATCAGTATTTGGTACTCTAATAGTGGCTATTTTAACCATCCCATACTCATCACCTATAATTGTAGGTGGTCTAATAATTGCTGCACCAGCAATAATAGCTCTTGCAAAACAATAAGCAATATCTTTGACAACAAGGGAAATATCAATTACACCATCACTATGTGTACCGAGAAAGTTTTGGAACAAATGGGCTTCTTCATAGCCAAAGTCGGTATTTATTGGTCTAAGCAATGGAACAATTCTTAAATTGAATTCTTTGCGGATCTCATCTGCTTCATGACAATTATTACAAGAGCTTACTCTAACCTTTGATGAATAACTCTTGATATCAGCTATTGTGGTCATTTGGTTACAATAATCAGTAATTAATTGTCTTAAAAACTGAAGTCCCCATGAACTATGATGATCCAACTCTAAAGGAACATAGTTCTCGATATCAAACTCTTCAACATCTTTTATCGTGACAAGATTGTTAACAAGTTCAATAGTGGCATTTCCATTCCTTAAAACATGGGCGCCAACGAATTCTGAACCGGTTTCTAATCCCTTATGGGCAATCTCTTTAAAACCAAAGCAGATTTGAAATATTTTTGATACTTGTTTAGCATTTGAAGTAACAATTTTAATTGCATGGAAATCAACAATATCATCGGCGGCATACTTGAAAGAAATATGACCATCAAGTAATAACCCATTCTCGGTGAAATCTAACACTGGGTCTTCAGAATAATTACTGGGGTAGTATGGTAACGCTTGTTGAAAGTAATATTTATTCAAAAGTAATTCTCCTAATTCCCCCAAATATTTTTGCACAACAACTTCCTCCGAATTATCTTCTTCAGAACAATGAATCAACTCATAAGTAGGATAAGATATAGCAGGCATAACTTTAGCGAAGTATAGCAAGAACAATAAATGTGGGAAATTAATTATTTTACACAAATAGGGGTTTTTATATTTGCACCCAAAATGTTTTTGCAACCAAAAAATATATTGACTAAATAAACGATTTAAGATAAAGAATGATTAGATAACTGTATATATATTGATGGGTAGTATCATTAATGTAAAATCAATGTAAATTAATAAATATATTAATAAATTAAAAATCAATATTATCATTTTTGATAATATATAAACAAACTCTACACGAATTTAAGTCCGGCATTATGATTGGTATTGCCTTCAAATCCTTGTTGTTGATCATCGTTGCTAATTGGCGCATTAGCGCTGTCTTCATTAATGTTTGAAGATACGTTGGAAGTAAGAACAGGGGTATTAGACTCAAACGGACTAGTTTCTGCATTTAGGTATTGTTCGCTTTTAGTAGCGGCATCCCTGCTAAACTGGTCGTTGCTTTGGTCTGAAACGTCATTTGACTCTCTATTAATAGTTTGGTCTTCATCTAAATTATTTTCTTCGTCTGATTCAACGTCATGTTTCTTTTTAATGGCAGCTAATTTAAGCACAACTTCTTCACCTAAGATCCACACTGGATGGAACGGTAAGAAAATCAATCCACAAGTGGCAATCATCATAGCGTCTAAAGTGAATAAATATACTTCATGAGAGAATAGATAACCACTAAACCCTTGAGCCAATTCCACAACTCTGTAGACGGATCTAATGTAGACGGCAATGACGGCGATTGTAATGGCCAAGGGAAAGTAATTGAATAATTTTCCAACTCTGAGATATTGAAATTTGGAATTATAATTTTGATCTAAAACATCAGCACGATATTGTCGAATTGATTTGGTATTGAATATTAACTTGCAGAAATTCCCAAAACTTCTTTTGGTGAATTTAGTATATTTGGCATCAACTTTTTCCGTGTTAATAAATTTGAAATACATACGATTTAAGAATTCACCCCAGAATACCAAGAAAATCGTCATCCCAAACACTTGGATAACAATACCCGCAATCATGGTATTTGTACCAGGTGTAGGATCTTTGTTGTTTGCCGTAGCCAGTGAAGCAACACCTCCACCACCTGCTTGAATCATAAGAGATAAAACATCGACGGTAATGAACAAATAGGAATACCACAACGGTTTCAAAACCGAATATTGTCTACCATGAACCACAACCAATTGAGCAAAAATAAAGTAAATCCCGGCCATGATAAACGCTGGCGCAATAGTTAAGGCAATGTATTCTAATAAGAAGTATTCTTTTTTACGGTTATCGGTGAATGCCAAAACTCTTCCTAAAAAGCCCATCCATTCCAAGGCATAACCAGCAATGAAGGTGATATTAAACCACCAATAGCGTGATTTAACTAACATCCCTGTCAAGTAGAACAAGATTATGGTGAAAATAACTAAGTAGAAGATATTACCAAATCTTGATAAATAATATTCGTAAAAACTCATTTCCTCGTATAAGACCTCCAAGTTCAAAGTAGCATCAAAGATGGCTTGGGTAGCAGACGCCATGGCCAGCGAATCGGTAGCAGTAGCCAAGACTTGTTGATTACTAATAATGGTCAAAGTAGCTAAAGCACCTCTTGCGGTACGGACCAAACCAACTAAATCGTTCCCAGTAACCTGGGGATAGAGGGAAATTGCCTCCATCAACGTTCCGGAGGCTCCTGAAGCATAACTAGCAGGAATTGATTTCAAAGTAGTCGATGCTGGTATGTGCGATGGCGACCATGTCGGAAGATTGGCAAGAAGTTCTGTCATCAAAAGAGCTTCTACCGAAGGAGAAAGAAAAGAGTATATAGATTTTAAAGGACTTTAGTATCAGTTTCTAAAGTTAGAAGCCAAGCCATACCAAGAAAATATTATTATTAATGAATTGATACACTACCGTTCGAACGGCTTTAAACAATAGACGACGCACAATAAATATAATGTGGGACCTGTTGATCTTTTGGGCCATCTCGCTAATAACAATGGCAGGCTCTATAAGACTCTAATACACGCAATTGGTCCCATCTACGCTTGCAATTAGTCTGTTCATAGCAAGTGGATCTAAATATAACCTGGGCGACCTCATCGCACCATTATTGTTAAGGAGTTTATCGACTCATTCTGGTTAACTCCGACGGAGTTAACCAGAAAGTGGAAACTCCATAAGAAATATAAAGTACAGCCCCTTTAGAATATTACTTTGACTTATGGGAATCCAGGTTGTCGATATATTATTCTTACTATGTAGTATGTAGCGTTAGTGACTGAAGATAGACATTGGTTATTAGTTCAATTTGAGTAATTTTCCTTGGAGTCATCGGCGATGGTTTAGACTGGCTGCAAAACTTTTCTTGAAAATCGTATGTTTTTAATATTGATATACATATTTTCTCCTACCTGTTTTCAAATATTTACAATTAATCAGATTTGTACTCTTCTCGTCTCTACTCCATCCATGAGAAACTATTTGTTAATAATTGCGCTATCACATTTCCGAACGGAAGTAAAAGAACATCCAATAATCTACTTTCACAATTATCGAACGACTCTCGGTTTATTCAGAAAGGTACCGGAATTCAAACCAGTATCAACCGATTTGTGGTTTATATTTCTTTTCCAGATTCTTCTTCGCATTGTGGTACATAGACAATAGTCTCGTCCGATGGAAAGAAAATGGGATCTTAGTGTTTGGAAAATAGCTTTGAGCACCGGTCTTGTGAAATTCCTCTGGTTTGTACCCAATAGAAAAAGAAAATTGCGTTTTTCATTGATTTTTCACACTAAATCTACCAAGCAGTAGAGATTCTACGCCAACCCAAATTTCACTTTTAAAGCCTAAATCAACTAGATATTCCTCTTCGGTCCGGGCGGCCCATCGTTTCTAGTAATCGTTTCCCAATCGGTAGTTGATTTCGTAAAATCATGAAAAAATCGCCGAACTTCATGCAACCCCAAGTACAATCAATATACGCTTTACATTTCAAACAATAAACAAGGATATGCGTCGAATGCAAGCAACTAAAGCACTGGATTACCTGTTTTTCCAAAGCCATATATCCCCGATACCTGGGGTATAGCTCGAGGTAATTGCGCTTATTGCGCTTTCAGTGTACTAGAACATTGGGGGACATTATACGACGGTAAATCTCTAATACCTTTTGTTCTAGAGTTTGAAAACTTAATAAACTGCAACGTCGTTATTGAATTGATCAATATTCTACACATGAGGCGACCGTATAACAATAATTTTGCTACCAAATCATCGTATATATTTCGTATTTTGTGTACGAAAATATAACATTCGGCTATAAGTTGAAATATCGGCTATAAGATGAATTACCCAATTTCCGTTTGGGGATCAAACATTCACAAGCTAGGATCTCTTGAACAATGGACCATCTGAAACTTTGAAATTTCCTTCTTCTGTCCACTTGCTTTGCATTTACGAAGGAAAAGGAAACTAATTTACATTAATTATGATAATTAAATTATTTATTCGAATATTATACAATTGAAATGAAATATGAAATATGCAAGTACTGTGGCTAATGAGCAATATTTATTTCTACAAGTTCATGTTCTTGTTCATACTCGATTTCCACACTTTTGGCGGCTTTGACGCTATACTCGCTACTAGCTATTCTCATTTCCTTCACTCACTTTGTTCACAAAGTTCGCTAAATGAAATATGCAAAAGCGACTCTAATGAGCGATATTAGTCTGTAAAGGTTCATGTTCTTGTTCATATTCAATCTCGACCCTAGCTCTTCTTTTCTTGGCGGGTTTGTCGTCAGTTGATTTTCTTTTGCTAGATTTAGGCTTGTCGTCATCATCATCAGAAACATCGTCTTCCTCAGAATCATCAGATTCATCTGAAGAATCATCCAACCATTTTTCAAGATCCTCCATATCGACCAAATCATCCTCCCCATCATCTTCCACATACTCCACTTCACCCACATCACTTTCCTCATCCTCATCTCCACTGACCAAGTCTATATCATCGTCAAAGTCCTCTTCATCTTCCTCCTCGTCAACTTTACCCAATACTTTCTTCCAAATATTTTCATCGACATTCAATGGTTTATCACCATAAGCTCCAGACTTCAATCTCTCCAATAACTCTTTTTCGATGGCCTTTTCAATCTTGGCAGCCGCCAAGGCCTTTCTTTCTCTATTTTCCTCTCTTCTTTTAACTTTATGTTTCACACCGACATAATGTCTTTCATCTTCTTTCAAAGCCAAACGTCTTTCGGTTATAGCCACCTGTGTTAAACGAGTCAACCTCTGTTTACATTTATGTATTAAGAATTTTTGCCAGTAAGCCAAACGTTCATCTATCTGAGATAAAGCTTTTGTGTAATTCTTAGATAACCTGATACGTTCCCACATTCTCGATGGCATGTGTGCTCTTTCGGCAGTCTTCATATAAAGGTACAATTTCCCACCGATATTCTTAACTGTAGCATACCTAGCGTTAGCTAATGGACAAGACTGTCTAGTACATAAACCAGAAACATTATATTCATTACGACAGAAATTCTGATCTTTAGTAGTTTTTATCTTGAAAGCACAAAACTGTTGATTAACAACTTGCCAAATAACCTCGTCTGACATGATATAAATGTGATTAATTAATGCAAAAAGTAAAATAAAACGGAAAATCCAAGTAATTTAATAAGATATTAATGCAAATGTAAGTGAAACTAATACCAAGTGTATGAACTAACTTCTTTCTGATTCACTTAGACTCTATCAATCCTGTGAAATACCTGTTTAAAATGATTTCAGTTTAGTTAGTATAGGTTAAATTTTTCTAATAGAGATGAGGGTAGAAAATATTACGCAAAATGAAAATCACGTGTGTGATGGGATGGTAGCGCTACACACCAAAAGACATAGAGCCAATTATCACCTTGGTAAAGGGGATGCATAAGTAATATAACTTGTGTATTGTAATATAGTCTAATAAACTAATTCAAATGTGTAATTATACTAGTGAACCAATTCAAATGTGTAACTATATTAACCTGTGTATTGTAATATTGTCCAACAAACCATAATGCATAGTTATATGACAATTAATATTATTAGTATACTCTTCCAACAACTATAATTGATAAATTCACATTAATTACTATATTCACTATAATATTTAAACCGTAGTATTTAAATATAAATTAAAATGTATATCTTTATCATTAACCATTAATGAAGCCTTTCTTTATGAATAATTCCTCAATTTAAACGGTTTGACAGGTACTTGTGGTTTTGTCTTTATGGTTTTAGGTCCAATGGCATTAGGAAAGTTAGCCGAATCTAAATTATTAGCAATTCTTGAAAATGACATTATGGTAATAACTATTTGATAAGGATCTTTTGCTTCAAACAAATCTACAGTTTGAAAGATTTCATTTTGGTTAATATCTACCAATTCACATAATGAAAGGAAGAATGAAATATTTTCCATTTGTATGAAGGGCATTTTCGAATTCTTGAATTTTACAGTTGGATTAGTAGGTATAGATAACAACGAACCTAGGCGACAAAGAATTTCACCATCTTTTAACAATTCCATCAAATCAATTGAATTTAAATCAGATGCAGAATTTATATTATATTTAGCAAACACGGGGAATTTACCCGATAATGTCTTGTAAAGGTACTGTTTAACTTCTAGTTGACTATTTTGGTATTTGATATTTCGAGAAGAAGCAACATCTTGGTCTAGATTTGTGTGAGCATTCTGATCTAGTTTAGTTGGTTGATTAGTTCTATTGTAGTCCATGTAACTCATTGAAAGTGTAGTTGTTCTGTTGTAGGTTTAATATTAAATTGTTGGTTATTACTTAGCCTTTAGAAATTTACGTAATCAAAGTTTTCATCAGATAATTTCAACTGGAGAGAATAAGATTTACTATAGATCATTAGTACAATATTAAACCTCTAACTGTATAAGATAGTTGAGAGGATATAATTACAAGGAGTATACACTACTCAACATAAAAACCAATGACTTACTCTATTACTTTTATTTTGTTTTTCCACTACTAAATTTATAAACTCAATCTAAACTGTTCTAAATTACACTATTTAATTGTGTAATCTTTTTTCATAGTTGTGTAAACCATGAACACCACCTTCTAATTGGGCAGAAGCAGTTCTGAATTCAAATCTAACTTTTCCGTCATCAACATTTGATCTCAATTGATCTAATGATTTAACACCAATATCTTGTAAAGAATGTTGTAAACCACCAAACAAGTAAGGAATGAATTTGGTGATTGACCCTTTGTCAACAACAGATCCAGAAACACCTTGGGCAACTAACACTTTATCGGATTCAGAAAAGTATCTTGAAGTGGAAGCATTGGCATTGGTACTGGTTTGTTGCATGGCATCAATAGAACCCATACCTCTATAAGTTTTCAATCTTTTACCATCGGCGTAGAAATAGTCACCTGGGGTTTCAGCAGTACCGGCTAATAAACCACCCATCATGACGGTAGAAGCACCCAAAGCTAAAGCTTTGGTGATGTGACCAATGTTACCAATACCACCATCAGCCATACATGGAACACCGAATTGGTTGGCAAATTCAGTGACATTGTACACGGCAGTACCTTGAGGTCTACCACAAGCCATGACTTCTTGGGTGATACAAATAGAACCAGAACCCATACCGATTCTTAAACCATCGGCACCAGCTTCAATCAATAAAGCGGCTTGGTCTCTGGTGACTACGTTACCAGCAATAATTTCCAAGTCTGGGTAAGTTTTCTTGATCCATTTAATCATATCCAATTGGAAAACGGAGGAACCATTGGAAGAGTCTAAAACAACAACATCCAAACCAGCTTCGACCAATTGGTCCAATCTTTGTCTGTCAGCTGGAAGAGTACCAATAGCAGCACCACATAACAATTGTTTAGAGTCAAAAGATTTCGAGGCCAATGGGAAAGTTTGATTCTTTTGTAAATCAGTTCTCGAGATTAAAGAAACCAATTCGAATTTATCATTAACAATAGGTAATTTACCTTTTTTAGAAGTTCTTAAAATTTCATTACCTTCAGCTAAAGTGATACCTTGTTTACCGGTGACAAGTTCAGTGGTCATGACTACAGACACTGGATCTTTACTTTCTTCGTGGAATTGAACGTCACGGGAGGTGACGATACCTAATAATTTACCTCCAACTTTACCGTTTTCTATAAAATGTTAGTACTTGCAAAATGATTGAAATGCTCGCAAAGTGAGCCAGAGTACGAGTAAAATTCACAAAGTAATCACAAAATGCACACAAAATGAATTTTCGCGAGATGAGTTATATCACTTCGTGAAAACTCACAAAGTGAGCTAGAGTCCATAGCAAGTGATAACTCGTGAATAACTCACAAAGTGGGCTATTCACTTCGTCATCACGTGCTTTTTCTAACATCAGTCAAATTTTCTCCTCAACATCGTTTGATGTAATTCGGTAGAACGAAAGTATTTGAAATAATAATCATCAGATTGATAGAAAAAAAAAATAATAAAAAAAAGTAAAAACAGCTGGAAGAGCCGGATTACATCCAGCTCTTTTCCAGGTCTTTTATACATACCAGTAACAGGATAAGAAGTGAAACCCAAAGTTTCCTTCATTTTTCTGACTTCCCCAACAGTGACATCTTTGGTAATGACGACAGGAGAGTTAATAAACCCATTTTCATACAACTTAACTTTTTTAACCATTTCAGCTTGTTCTTCAGCAGTACAGTTATGGTGAATGATACCAATACCACCTAAAAGAGCCATGTAGATAGCCATATGTTCTTCAGTGACAGTATCCATAGGAGATGACACAAAAGGAGTTTTCAAAGTAATTTTTTTAGTCAATTTCGAATCGATGGAAACTTCAGAAGAAGGGAAATCAATCAATCCTGGCAAGATTAACAAATCATTATAAGTTAATCCACCAAAGTTTTTTGAGTCAATCAATTGTTTGACAGATAACCCATCTTTTTCAGAGTAATTAGTTAAGAAGGAAGTAGCTTTAGTAGTATCTAACATAGTTAAGGACAAGGTCTTGCCAAAAAAAGAAAAAGGAAATAAATTGTGAAATAAAAATTCTCCTTTTGTAGGAGATGAGACTGGGCAAAAAAAAAAATAAAAAATAATTATTATTAGTAATTTAAAAAGAGTCAACATGAAAAGTATTCCACTCAATGATATACAAGTAATAGTAGTAGTAGTAGTTCTAGTAGTAGTTATTATAATTATCTATTACCAACTTTAAATTGAAATATTAGATAAATTGTAATTTCTAGGAACATTAGTAATACCTATTCACATTGATATACCTCAAGTCGCAAAAATACAATTTATACTGGTTAACCAGTATAAGGTGTTTACAGTATAACAACCGCTTATAAATATATCTAATTACTACAGTAAACATAATTCTAAACATTTTATGAAATAAAATGTTCTTCCAATACCTTCAATAGTGTTATCAACTTCATCTTTCAATCAGAGTAGCGGTTCTTATATATAATCCTAGTGAAATATAATACTATTACCATACTATATTGTTCAGAAAAGACAGAAATCATCATATGAAAAGCGGAAATTAATAACCCTATTGAAGATATTGGAATTGCATTTAGAGAAGAATTTGATACTAGGACTATTTCTAAAGAAGAATAAATTTCATTATTTCATTCTAGTTAATGTCGTAATGTCGTCACGACATTGTCACAGACATTTTCTATTAGGGTTTAATGTCAAGTGATTACTATTTAAATAGGTATATATCTTCATGTAATCTGATTAGTAAGCTATTCATATGTATGATATTTGCTCCATTGAAGAGAAATCTTTTTCTACCCCTTTTCAATTTTATTATAATTCTCCGCTGAACTCCGCGTTGTATTCCCGAATCAGCGCATTAAGCTGGGTATATCATTGTGGCCATGCTTCTCCTGCACCATTTCAAGAAATATTCATATGAATTTCCACTGGCATATGGAAGTTAATGGATGGTTGGTTTGTATTTTAAATAGAAATTTGTATCTAGCTAGATTATAATTATTCTCTGGTGATGTATTTTTATTCCTTCGCTACTCTGATGATAATCGTTTCACTCAGCTACAATCGTGGCTGATTGGAAAGATACATGTTTTGTTTGAGCAACGCTAATATTAGCATCTTTACAATACCAATGTCTAGAGAACTGATATTGCTATTGGTTAAACCTCTCTGATTTACATGTCTTACAGTTTAAATAGTTCATGTATTGTACTTCATATCTTATTCGTCCCAATAATAACTATAAATGTAATAAAGTCAAACTAAATATCAAATCAACGAAATGAATTTTATAAAATCAATTAATCAACGGTTAATGAATTATTTGCATCGTCATGATATCATTATGCTCCAACTTCAATTATCTTACCCCCTCATTACATTCGGGCGTTTCATGACTGAGGTTGGTGAAGTGCTTCTGCGGGAACTTGTTGTGGTTGTTGAGGTACTTGCTGCTGAAGTCCTTCTTGTACATTCTGGGCATTCTGTACATTCCCTTGTTCTTGTTTGACTTTGGCAACATAATCTTCAATACGTTTCCACCCTTCTTTTCTGGCGAATTCTCGTTGTTTTTGTTCTTCCAATTGCTGATGGTACAACATGGTGCAGTGGTCGTATAAAATTGGATTATGGTCCATGAACACTTTTAATGCGCCATACGCTAATGAATGTATACTTCTGTTCCAATTCGAAGTGGCCGAATTATGTTGCAACACATTAGATCCTTCATCGTATCCATTGAACTCACCTCCCATATTATGTGCACCCGCCTGTAACGAACTAAATGAATCATAGTACTCTTCATCAGTCATTTCATTGCCATTCAAATCAGGTTTAGGATGGTTTAAATCTGGGTTCTGTTGGTTATTTTCAAGTTGTAATAAACTATAATGAGGGTGGTTCACATCATTGGAACTTGGTATTATTCCTTGATTAATATCTTGCAATATTAACCCACTATCAATCAAATTCCCATTGGCATCAATAGTGACATTAGGATTGTCCAATATTTTCTGTTGCATTATTCCATTTTCAATCCCTGGTTGGGTCGAATTGGTTAACTCATATAATGATGCAAATATAATTGGTAAAACGACCTCGGCGTTTTCGGTGATTAACGTAAGAAAGTATTCATTGGACCAGTAACACAAGATCTTCTCTGAAACTTGGAAATGTGGAGACGAAATACATTTTGATAATTGAGCAAACAAGGGGATCTGGATTTTCAAAAACTCATTGGGTTCCATTACTTCAAATATATCTTCAATTTCATTCAAGTACATGACTTCCTTGGGGGAATTGATCTTGGGCCAGTATCTTAATAATCCCATAATGACATCTTCAGTCAAACTAGGATCTTTTTCAAGAAATTGCACAATACAGTATGCTAATTGCGGATGATATAATGATAAACTTTTCACTTTATGTAAGGGCAATAAAATGCGCACAAGGAAGATCTTGTGTTCTTCCTTCAATGGTAAGGCAAATCCATTAATAATGGACCCTAAAATCTCTAATAGTTCCCCAATACCATTGAATCTTTCCGTCTCGTAAACAAACTGCAAGAAAACATTATTGATTGATTTTCTAATGAAACTTCTTAAACTAAGGAATTTACCATAGATTCTGTGTAATGTTGTTTTCAAACAATCACGTTCTCTAGGGTCCTCACTGTCGAATAATTCTAATACTCTCAATATAAATTCATGATCGATATACTGTTTGGCAACTTGGTGTTGGAAATCGGGCGATTCAATGAATCTAAGGAAAAACTCATAAATCGTTTGCATGTGGGGCCACGCTAATTCCGAGACTGGTTCATCTTCATCGGGGTCATATAACTCACCAACGGGGTTGACTGGAGGAGGAATAGGTCTGAACAAGTTTTTCTTAAACATTGAAACCACCGACTTATACATTTCGTCGGTATAGGTAAACCTATTATTGGAAATAAACTGAATTAATTCCTGTAACGTGATTCTCTTGATTTCCTTACCCCTTAAATCAAATGTAGGGTCGGAGAAATCAAACATGAT